>JAGDQP010008528.1:0-56052 GCA_022664845.1 Lepisma saccharinum
CAAGATTTAATTTAGGCAGAGGCTACACACTCGTGGACAATTATGTCGACATTGATGTAGGCATTGCAACACAATGTGAGAGACAAGATGATGAAAGGGTTCCGCACACAGTCCAACAGTACTAACATGGTAGTGAAAACCATGAATAACACTAATGCCGCAAATATCACCATTCTCTCAAGCACTAGATATAGTTTACAAATTGAAAGAGTTTACCAGTTCAAGAAGAGATGAAATCCTTGTGAATTTTACACAAGACTTGACTGTACACAATGAAAATATCGTTATGGTTCGTCGGTTTCAATTTCGTTAAGTGAATAACGCACAACGATAACTAAGTAAGTGCTTTGGAGCAAACTTCATGTTCTTTGTTGGAAAGGTGCTCTTCCTGAACCTACATCTTATAGATGTACGGTTTTTCCATACCATATTTGCCTACTTTTGCCATAGATATACGTGGGACAGAGCCCAGTAGGAGGACTGTGCATATAAGCCACCACCAGGCTTCATCAAAGAACATCATATATATATATATATATATATATATATATATATATATATATAGTTAATGAGTAATCATTCTGATCAATCTTCCGTTAAAAAATCGGCAAGATGTTTCAAACGAGACCTCAGACACTTTCCAAACTCTAATATTACCAAATTCGCAACCCCCCCACGAAAATCGTTACCCGCTTCTTTTTTTGAATGAAATGATAGGGGTTGAACATTGTCTTGCCGAGATGTTTCAAAGGACACCTCAACCACCTTTCTAGTCCAAGTAGTTCCAAAAGATAAAAATTGTGCCCCTTATCACTGGATCCACAAATGCGATCGGGATGAACGATACAGTTTTGAACTCGTCTTGCCGAGACTTTTCGAACAACACCTCAGCCAAATTTCCTAGCTCCAGTAGTTTCAAAGTTGAAAATCCCCGTGAAGCTCGGGATCCGCTCCTGCAATATAGATGGATGATAAATTTTTGAACTCATTTTCACAAGACCTTGAGAACAACACCTCAAACACATTTCTAGCCTTAGGAGACCCACAACTTTTCCAAGGACATTTCAACCAGCTTCCTAGTCTTAGTAATTCCTGGGTTAAAAGTTGTCGAAAGATGGACGGACGGTTGGAGGGGACGGAAGCATAACGCTTGACAGCCATGCTCCTGAAGTCTAAAAAGGGTACATTTTTGAAATGATAAGCAACAAGTGAAACACAATAGCCTAAATTTAACATCATGAAGTTACACATATTTGGACGCTATATTTAAAATCAATTCTAAAGTTCATCAAAACAATTACCAAACAAATGTTGTTCTCTCTTGTACACTCAAATTGGATTGTATTTCTGCATGGTAAGACAATACTTAGGTAAATATGTACGTAAGTCAAAATAACGATATGATTATATTATTCAAGTTATATACGTTAATTTAATGCATATAATGACTCCTTCTTCACAGACAATATGGTTCCATCAGTTACAATCGCCTTTTCTGGAAAGGCTCTATCAATTCAAATCATGAATGTCTTAGGGGTTGCTGCCAAGTAAACAAATCAACGTTAATTAGTTCCCCAAATTTGAAGCAATAAGTTGTTGCAAGTAATTAGTAGCTATTCAAGTTCGATTTTTCTAAGTTAAAATATGAAATCAAGCGTTTTCAGGAGCTACATGGATGAGAATAACAGCAGACGGAGATACGTGGGAAGAAAAGAGGAAGGCCTTCATCCAGCAGTGGATAGAGACGGTTGAATACGATGGTGATGATGATAGTGGATAATAAAATGATGGATTTCGATGGAATAGTGCTCTACTTTATCACCCCACAAGAGGTTTGGTACTTCACAATTTTACACCGGGAGTCGCCGTAGCTTGACAAGTAGTGGGTCCGAATCGTACGAAACGAGTTCAAATCCCGGCCAAGACGCGGGAGAATTTTATTTAGTGCTCCCATTCCTGGCGCTCTGAGGTGCCCTCTGCTTGCTACCAAATTGAGTACCAGAGTGTCCTTTGTACTCCAAGGCATTTTGAGAGGTAAAAGCGGTCGAGCGTGGGACTGACCTCCATCTTACTTCATGCAATTTAATACCAAACTTCGGTTTGTAATTCGTTATTGTATTGAGTTCTGAATATTTACCAGTCCAAGGAAACATTTGAACGTTAATCCGGAATAGTGTAAATTAGTTTTAGGTTTTCAATATGCCGTATTTAGGTATATTGTTCTCTCTCTATAATAAAACTGCGTTTAACGCACATTTCTTTCAGGCGACAGTTAAGTAAACAAAAGAATACGATAGTTATTACTTTTCTTTTGTGAATGACATTGAATATACGTCATAGAAATTAATTTTAAGTTCCAAGCAAACATTAAATCTGATACTGATTAATTAGACTGCAACCTATACCCTGTAAACAGTAATTCGTTCTCGATATTATTAATATTTTTTTTTAAAAATATACTCATCAGTTAAAATAATGGGTTTGTATAAAGAAAAATAAAAGTATTTTCAAACTACAGTAACATATACACAATATTTTGAATTGTCCTGTCCGATAAAGAAAGCTATTTCAGATTTTTTCTTTAATCTACTGCCTAACAAAACACACTCACCTAAGTGACTGAAACCATACAGGTGACTCTGAGTAATTATTTCAATGCTTATAAGGCTAGGTAAGGTTATAGGTAAGAATCTCTGAGAGAAATGCATTAAAATTAAGAAACACTATTTCTATTTCATTCAAATGTTTAAGATATGCAATAACTTCAATGCTTCTTGGGATAACTGCACCAATAAGGCAGAATAACGAATTCACTTTTAACATTTCCTTGTATGAGTATCCTTACAGCATGTGGTCGTTGGGCGCATACGGATCTCGAATCAACATTGTAAGCAAAAGTGCAGTCTTTATACACTTCAAATAAGTCAATTTTTGAACAGTTCTGTGCTTTTCCACAGTCTTCCAAAACTGAACTGAGTATCTGAAATTTGTTAAGTCTAAAATAAACTAGCGGGCGAAGAAGACCTCCAACACTAGTTTCCAAGTCATATAGTTGTTATCAATGCATAATCAAATGTTACTCAACCTGTTAAAGTGAAATGGGAAAGAGCTCTCACATTACAAGGACTTTCATAGATTTTACCTGGTACCACTGAGGGAAATCTAACAGAACAATTGGTCATCATAATTTGATTTGAGACCTTCAGTGGCAGGAACATCAAACTTTTGCTGACAAGCAAACATACTGATGCGGCAGAAAAAAACTTCTATTTTTTTCTTCCATCATGGTTAGAATGTCAGAACATGTGCACGTGCAAATTTTGGCAACGCGAGAGCGATTACTTTGAGAGATATCCATGATAAACCTAATAGTCAGATTCTTGCTTCTGAAGAGTGAAGAAAAAGTGTGAGAACACCTTTATCTATGTAAAATACTAAATAAAATGTGTAGCAAATACATAGTAATGGGTACTGGGTGGAAGGCGCTATCTATTCGAGGGTATGTTCTTCACGGCCGTCATCTTAAAGTCCTTCATATTGAATCTCGATTGGTTTTCTTAAATGGGAAGGGGGTCGTGTAATATGTTATTCTGGGCTATAAGTTTACGGAAAACATGTTTCTGAAGTAAGTTTCTGCCTTAAAAAACAATCGAGATTCAATATGGCGGATTTCAAGATGGCGGCTGTGAAGAACATACCCTCCAGTAGGTAGAACTTTCCAGCCAGTACCCATTAGTATGTATTTGCTTTCCATTTTCTTCAGCATTTTACAAATATAAGGGTATTTCCACACTTTTTCTTCACTCTTCAGAAACAACAATCTGACTATTATATCATCAATATTTCCAAAAGTAATCGCTCTCGAGTTGCCGAAATTTAGACGCTCTAACCATGATGAAAAAATAGAAGTATTTTCTGCCCCATCAGCATGTTTGCTTGTGAGTGCACATGCAGTATACTACTACTACTACTACTACTACCACCACCACCACCACCACCACCACTACTACTACTACTACTACTAAATCCTCATTGCATGATGTTATTTACTATATCTTCTTGTATTTCTCAAGGGCATCTGCTATTGCACTTTTTTCCTTGGTTGTAATGATACGGAAACATAATGCCAGATAATTCATTTTGTGTTTAGAGACAAAATTCTAAATGAACAAAAACAATCCCAAATAGCACTCTTTCTTGATTGAAGGTTGAAATTCCCTTGATTTTGCCTTGTTAGGCTTGACGTGATACGAAAAGTAAAGTATATTTCAAGCTTGATACAACCTTGACTTTGCTAGATAAAATATGGTTGGACTTAACAACCCAATTTCAAGCTTGATGATCCCTTCGTGCCTCTGAAAAATCAAGCATGATTCAAGCCTAATTCTATTTTTGTTTTGCTTCACATGATCAAGCTTGTTTTCAGCTTATTGCCTTGACCTTTCAAGCCCAAAACAAGCTTGATTCAAAGGTGATTTTGCTATGTGGGAAGCCAAATGAAAAATTCAGTCATATATATATATTTCCAAATAATTTGAGCAACTGAAAAAAAATAGATGAAACTTAGACGAAGATGTCTAAAGGGTCGTTTGCATATGTAAGTAACGACAGAACAAATTAGATGAAAGTAATTCTAATCAAGTTGTCAGTTGCAGGACAATTACTCGTACATCAGAATAATAAACAAACAAATTGTCAGGGATGGGAAAGCAGGGAATTAAGGACTTCCACCTTTATTATTGTTCGTCAGCAATACCAGTAATGATAGGCAACCTGTAATTATCGTATGTTGTCATACATTGTTTAGAAATATGTGATGAGAATATCTGATTCAGTGGCACCTCATTTCGTACGGATTAATGGACAAGTTCATAACTATGATAAAATGAATTACCATTTCTTTGATACGCATGGAATCATACATACACAAATAAGCCGTAATTAACGACAGAATAAATATGGATTCATCTATCTGTCACTTTGCGTTATGTTTACACATGACACCTTTCGTCTTGAGCTCCAAGTATTTAAAATACGTAACACAGTGAAGATTTGTCTTTTATATCACAGTTGAGAAAGTAAGGCATGTATTTGTCTTAGAACAATAACTTTAGGTTGAAATAATAGAGAAACATATTTGCATAAGTAAGATTAGTGTTCGATTTGCCCGGTGGGGAGGGGGATGTCGGGGGTTTTCCCTGGTGCGTGAGGATTTGGTCCCTGATCGTTCATTCCGAATATCACACCAACCAAGGTTATATCTCGGTATTTTTACCCAAACATGTAGTATTTTGAAACTTACCAGCAACCACTAGTTCTAGAATTCCCCCTTCGTAAATTATAACAAATCGAACACTACTTACTGGTAAAACCACATGTACACCAAACAAAGTGTTTTTTTTCCAATATGGGATAACGTTTAGCGTTTTATCTGAGGATATGTCATTTTGAAACCATTTCTTAAAAAGGAAAGAAAATCCGATTACACATGAATACAAATTAAGGATGTCAAGCTAGTACCTAAAGAAATATACTCACATAAAAAATAATGAAACTAGCAGTTACCGATATAAGAAAACAATTGATCGGTCAAGTCTTGATCTTATGGAACTATGTAAAGAGTAACCTGAAAAAATTGGGAAATTCTTTCGAACACATGGAGTGAAATTCTATTTAATAATATTGGGTCATCCAACACTATAGTTGCATCACCATTTTAGAAAGATCTTAAGTTTTGGTGTACATGACTTCCTGCATATCTAAGGTTATCAAAACTTTTGAAACAAATGTTGGTTCATAATCTAGTGGTTAGAGCGTTGGACACTTGTCCGCGTGGACCCACGTTCAATTCCCGGCCAGAGTGCCAGTTTTCACCGTCCACCCAACGTCGTGAGGCAAACTGGGGAATCACGTGAATAAATACGTGACGACTACACTCGGTCTACAAAGCCCCTGATACGCCTGTTCATGATCAGATGGGATGGAGTCCTGACCACACAGCCGCCACTCATGTGGACGTAGTTCAACCAACCACGGACAGATGGCGTTGGGGCAGGATCAGGACCTTTCGGTCTGCCACGCCAAGTATTTTCTTTTGTATTAGGTATGTACGGAAACTCTCATAAACAAAAAGGGGTAGAGGAATGAATTCAAGACCGTTGTGTAGCTGCCGACCTGGTAGCCGTGTGGGTTAGGGCGCTAAGACAACGACTCGAAGGTCTCGGGTTTGAATCCCGGTTGGTGCATATATATTTGTGATTGTGGATTTTAACTAGAACATGACGGATAATCGTGACGGTCCGAAGTCAAAAGTTACTAGAATGGTCCCTACAAAATAAAGTTAACCAAAGTTTTTTTTACCGTTGTTTAAGCTCCTGAAGTGTAGTTTGAAGATTTAGAATAACATTTTCTCAAGACGAATTCCTTTTTCTAAAAATCAGGGTGAGAAGTAAGTAACGAATTGTATAAAACTGGATTTTGAAAGCAATTTTGCTATTGTGAAGGAGTTGAATATAAGGTTACAATTTTCTGTAATGGTTAAACCTAACAATTGTGTGACTGCATGCCAAAATAAAACCATGGTGTTGAATCACACACCCCTCTTCTTCTACGGGGGCACAAACATGGGTTCTTGCCGAAAAATGCCGTTTCATGCTTAAAATCTCAAATGGTTCCTCATGAAACACGTCACCCGCCATTTGAATTTGAGTTTAATTTTAAGGTCCTTAGGCAACTGTGATTCAGGACGGTCACCCACCATGTTGAATATTGGCGTCCCGAGGAACTAAGTACAGAACATTTTTTGAAAATGATTTTGATATCCTCAAGCATGTAGAAACCCCGTACAAACCTTTTTCGGAAAGTGGTGATGCAACAATGTTTTTCTAAAAATTGATTATTTCTCATACTCCCTACTAAATAAGACGTTTTTTTGTATATGTAAGTGTTAATGAATATTGTTTTGTAGTAGTTACTCCTGTGAACTAAGATATTTTTTAAATTATACTGTATAGAAGGGAAAGGACGAAATAAGTGACTAATTTCCTAGTTGGTTAGGTGACGAGAGCGGTCTGATAAAGTGAATATTGGCATAATGAGCTACGTACGTAGAAACTCAGAATTAGATTTCCGATGAAGATGTGTTCAGTATTTTCCGTGCAGCAGCTCCCTAGATTTTAGTGAATAGTTCTTGGAGAACTAACTTCCTTTCCAAGATACGTGGACGCTTCCCAATACTTCCTCGCAAGCAGGGTATTCTCCAGAAGCAACAATTAACAAACGCTACTTATGACTCTGGTTAAAATGACACGAAATCTCTATTTCCTCCGTTTCCTTTTCTTTTATGTCATATTATCAAGTATAATTATCTGTTGTATTTTTTACGATCTGGGTAGTTGTATAATACAACACTATGTTGCACCACCGTAAATGAGGCTGTATAATACGCTTGCGGTTTTTCTGTTGTTTGTTTTAAATACTAAAGTTTGTGTAATATAGCGTGTAATTAACTCTATTTACTTTCACTACTTT
The DNA here is from genome assembly GCA_022664845.1 of Lepisma saccharinum. NCBI lineage: Eukaryota > Metazoa > Arthropoda > Insecta > Zygentoma > Lepismatidae > Lepisma > Lepisma saccharinum. The sequence continues at coordinate 7,531 of JAGDQP010008528.1, forward strand.
GTCTGTATAGCACGTATGTTTTTTCTTCGGTGTTTTTTATGCTTTTGTATTGTGTTGTATTCAATATTTTTTACGTTTTCTTGTATGGTGAATTTTCTGTTTTTCTTTTGCTTTTTTCGTATTTTATTCAAGTTTCTGCCGTATCGAGTGTAATTAAATACGTTAAGTCCATTATGAACTTTAACTACTCTGTCTGTATACTACGTATTTTTTTTCTTGGTGTATTCTATAATTTTGTATTGTACTTTATTTATTTTGTAATTATATTGTATTATTTTTTTATTTTTTGGGGGGTGAAGTGGAAGAGCAGCGTATGCTGAACTTCGTCCTACAATAAAGGTTTATTCAATTCATTTCAATATTAACTTATAGTTACAGACAGTAGGAGTTCTTAACAAAGGTTGTTTACATTTCTTCAGTCTGAGGTAAAAAAATTTCAGAGAAAATGGACTCACCTTGACCCTTGTCTTACAAAACAAGCTTGACATTTCTAGGGTTAAGTAAATTTCAAATCCAATTTCTAGGTACGTCCTTTACCAATCCCCAGAAGATATTTTAGTAGCCCAGGAATACTGTGCAGTTTTCTCAAAGATTCTTTAAAATGTGGATGCTCCGCAGGATGAGAAATTACCACGTTCAATACATTATTTCGTATAAATTCGATAAGTTAAGCTAATTCAATCCAATCTAAGCTTCACTCTTTTGAACGATTCGGGGGAGTTTCCAAAGAGTAGCCAAAAATATATTAAAGAAATTAAGTAAAGAAATATATCTACGAAAGATTTTATATTTTAGGAAATTTGTTTTGCTAATGAATCCAATAACTAGATATTTGTGTTTCACATACAACTTCAGAAACATGAACAACATTTTTCATTTAGTATCCACATCTTGTGCACAAGCGGTTCAACAGAAATGTTGTCAATATACCATTCAATTAATCAAAGCAAATATGTAGAGAAAATAGGTACAAAAATTAAAGTGTAGCTATAAAAAAGTAATATCCAGCTGATAGAGAACTGTCTTATTGAAGGACCCAACGGACTATCCAACCGTGTTGATGGAAGGTCTTTATAAACTTGTTCCAGAAGTATCGAATGATCGGATTCTCATGATTTTGTAGCGACATTATCTTTTCCCAACCATCACATTCTTCAATCATGTATATCGTTCTTCCTTCTTGATCAGGTTCTCTTGCAAAAAGTAAAATTTCCCAAAGACCTTGGAAAATGTCAAATAATGTGGTTTCATCCTTGAGCGTAAGTAAATCGCATTATGGTCTCAATATATTTTGCTGATATAAAAGGAAAATTTGTTGCATTGTTCCGCATTTGATGGTATTGCTCACAAAATGAGCGGCTTGTAGTTTGATTATTTCTACATTTTTGATTACTTCTTGCAGGATATCTGTATCAAGAAAGACTTGAATATGATGTTTTGCGCTTGCTATGTTTCCAATAATCCCCATTACGTTAAGTTTTTTCACTGTTTTCTGGGTGCTTAAGTAACATTTCAAAGCCCGGAATGAAACCTGATTGAAGTATTATATTTCTCTGTTCAATGCTGCCTAATGAAATTTCAGTCAACAGTAGCAGTGCTGGCTTGAGCAGACTCACATCATTAGTGCCAATCAGTTGTTTCAATCTAGGGCGTATATCAGCATTGATTACTCTTTGTATTCCATCCTCCTGCTTCATTAATATACAGCTTTACAAGACGGAAGGCAATCACCACACAAATGGATGACTGTACGCCAGTGTCTGGTGAGGAAAGCCTTTGGATTATTTCCGGAACGAAATCTTCAACACTGTGTCCTTGTAATTGCCAATCATCTGAAAGGTGTCTATTGCTTCCATACAAAATTATCTTCAAGCACTATAAAAAAGTATCTTCCTCCATAAAAATCGGCATCATTTCTTATTCAGGATCTGTTGGACATCAAGCAGTAGCAAGTTTTTTAACACAAGATTCGATCTGGTCATCACTTGGAGAATCGGGACTTTCGCCATCAAAAAGCGCTTTGATTCCATTGAAAACAATTCTTATATATGTTAAGGCTCAATCCAAGTGGGTTTCCCCGCCTTTTTCATTTTACGTCAATTATTAAAATTTCAGTAGAGGAAAACAGAAATTAACTTTCACGGACCAAAGTTCGTTTCGTCCTTCAAGGATGAGTATAATTAGTATGCTAGTAGTAACGGCAGGATTGTGTTCAGACACTTTTGGGACATTATACTGTCCCAAAAGTGTCTGCACACAATCCCGAGTTTACTATTAATATTTTATTAAAACTAATTCTATTCATTATTGAAGGACGAAACGAACGTGAAAGTTAATTTCTGTTTCCCTCTACTCAAAATCTGAATAATTGGCGTAAAACGAGAAAGGCTGGAAAAATCCACTTGGATTGAGTCTTAAGTCGAGATCTGATGTTTGTTAACATGGACCACTCATGAGTTAACTTATTGTCAAGTTGATTAAAAATTCGTAACATGTTTTCCTTGTGTATAAGAAGGTTTTCCACAATTTTACTAAAGGAAATTTGATCGTGTGGAAGTAAGGAAACCTGTGTAGCTATTTGTCTAGGATCAGCATCTTCGGTGTTCCAGAAATGAAGCCAGGACATCGTTGGAATTAGGTCAAAAGTTGTAATTTGATTTTCTGTTTCAATGTTTCTGCGGTCTGTATTAAATTTGCTCGTAATCGTAACAAGACTTATTACCATGGGAACATTATTAATTTTTACAAATCGCCAATTGTTGAGCCAAACAGAGATCGAAACAAATTTAAAATTTCGTTTGTTTGTTGTAACACGTGTATAATAGTTTGTTCCGAGACAGTGTATTGCGGGGGTTAAATATAACATTTAACAATCACGAGCACGGATTTCCTTGCGTAAAGTGATCGATTTTAGATATTTCCCCGGAGCATTTGAAACAGTGAAGATTAGGTTATGTTAGAATGGATTAGGTTAGCTTAAATTATATTTGTTTGTTTAAGTTGTCTTTAACTGGGCGTCTCTACTGCTTAGAAATCAGATCCAAAATAATGTACTAAAGATGGTGACTTCTTGTCCGGAGAAGTATCCAATGAGCATCCAGGAAAATCCTTAGGAAAAACTAGTCTCGAGAAAAAGAAAGATCACTGAATTGAAAAAAATAAAATGGCCATGGATTTCGGAATGATATTGGAGAATGTAATTAGATCTTGTTATAAATACAGAGAGAAGTTAGAATTTAGTAATACCATAAAGTGAATGTGCACTTGTAAATACTCAATTCCAATTCATTTTTTCCTTTTTCATTATAATGAACCCAAATAATCACAATATGGATTATAAATTTAAGGCTTGATGGAAGTAACTTCTCGCCTTCCATTTCGTTCCACGCCGATTATTTAAATTTTAGTGAAAATAAATTGAAAATGGCCAGAGAAACAAGTTCGATTTGACCTCAAAACTTCGCCATATGAGAATAAAACCTCAAGGATTGAAATACAATTAATTTCATATTACAACGGGTAACTTATAATTGATTTGTGATTTATATATGTGCATTGAAAAACTTACTATAAGAAGTATTGACCTTTTGTAAAAAAACAACAGAACAGTAGTTCGTGCACATGCACCATTCTGATGTGAACTTATTTCTATATATTTCCCTACAAATTTAATAATTTTGAATAATTGGAATTGCGATAATGTTTTAAAATATTTCGCTGAAGGTTTGTCATGATTTAAGAATCTTTAAAATATTTAAAAGCATTTTTTCAAAATTATAGTGGATTACTTGTTAAGTTGCTGAAAAGATACTAAATTGCGGGGAATAGTTTTTTTTTCGGAGGTGGGGTATATCGAACAACTTCACACATGCAATATGCATATCAGTCTGTTCATCTTGATAGATGAAACCGATTGATATCCATATTCTCTATTTCCGGTAGATTCTCTGCAATTTAGTTTCCGGCACTGCTATATATATATCTAATGATAGTTATATAGTGCATGTACGCGAATATCAATCGACTCAGCTTGATAAAATTAATCGATTGTTACTCATATTGACTATTTACGACTTGCCACTTCCGGTTCATAGTGCGTACATATCCGAAAGACTCTAGTATATATATATCGACTCAGTCTTACAAATTAAATCGAGTGAGATCCTTGTGGGTCATTTCCGTAATCTACTTTGAGTTTTGAAAATACTTTAGTCAAACCTTACGGGATGACCGAGAGAGTCCAAATCATATCATTATCCAATCAGCCGAAATTTCAGATCCATATCCGGATATCTAGTTTTTCAGATATAGATCTTGCTCCGGAAATTTTGATCATCTTCAATACAAATTCGGTACCGCGTTTTTTCGGTTAAGTTGTTTTGAAAGCGTTGATTTGATATATTTGCTGCAATTATTTTTTAGTAATATGTTGTTAAAAAATGTAATAGGACGTCGACAAATAGATTAACAGAAGATATATAAAAGCAAAACGAAAGCATAATTATTTTTTACTTTTTCCTTCGTCGTTCAAATGCTACCACTTCGTGGGAACTAAATTAAACGCTGCAAGGAAGAAGCGTGCAGTATTGATTTGTTTCGTTAAATTCAGTTAATTGATACACATATTGAATGGTCATGGTTCTGTAAGTACACCAACTCGTAGACTAAATCATGGACTACAAACCGGAAGTGGCTAACGTGAAATGGCCAACGTGTTTATCAATCATTCTTTTTGGTTTCGTTAAGTGATACACATATTTTATGGGTAGAGTCACTGAATATTAACCATCCCGTAATTTTATGAAGATATGTTTCGAACAACTACTTAGTTAGTTTTGTTAATGTGACATCTTAAAATCACAAGAAAGAGCAGTAGTTGAAAAAGACGGCAAAACAAGTAATGCACTAAGATTACACTGACATTGAAGTAATCTATTTATTTCATACTAGTTTGTAATTTTCTTTAGTAGGTTAAGCTTGTTAGGTTATATCAATGTGCAAGATTAACACCCATACTCTACATGCAAGGGCGCCGATTTCCGTGTAACTTATTTTTTTGAGGGGGGGTGGGCTTTCAGGTGTGTGTTTTGGAGGTGCCCATTCATATGTGGGATTTGTCATTGAAATAGATTTGCCAAAGGCAGATACGTATTAGTAGAAGGGGAAAACGAATGACCATGTGAAAATTATCAGTGAAATAGATTTGCCAAAGGGAGATACATATTAGTAGAAGGGGAAAACGAATGACCATGTACTGTAGAAATAGGAGAACCTACTTCAACTTAGCATTTCCCCCCCATTAGTTGGGGCCATTTCAACTTTAGAGGGGAAGGGCCCCCAAAAGCCCCCGGGATTGGCGCCCTTGTCTAGATGCTAGGTATTACACAAAGATTCACGTGTCTATTAGTATTAGTATGTACATAATATTTACAGAAATTTCTTATAGAGGCTAAAGTTTTCGAATCATGGTTTGTTTTTCCAGAGGGATCATTGGACTAAAAGTGATAATCTCCACTATGCATACCCTGGGACTACTACCCAGCATTTTCACGATTTGGTTAATTGCAATTTCTGAAGTGAAGTCTAGTACAGGACAACAAATAATTTTGTCAGCCATTTGGACAGGTGAATCCGTTGGTATGTACATACCTCCAATATGTCTTGAAAATTCTCGTTCCTGTCAAAAAAACATAATTATTGGTGAAGATGTAATTTTAGAGGATTACATATTTAAGCAACTGCAGAAGAATTCTGTGGTCAATGTTTGTTTCTTGGAAAATGAAGAGAAATGGAAACAAGAAGAAAATGAAAAAGAAAATGTTGAGTACTTACGTCAGAGTGATGCAATGTTTATATTTATTAAACACTTACATTCGCTTAAATTTACAATCAAGAGAAGCAAGAAGATTTCTGTATGGAATCCCGAAACAATATGTGTGTTGATTCTGACTTCGATTGTAGAAAATGTTACAGAAATATCTGAAGCTGTGTTCAACACTACACTTTCTTCAAAATTACTAAATGTTATAACAATTCTTACATATAAATGTAACAATGGTTTAGATAAACCGAATGCCTTACACGTCAATAGTAATCTATGTTTTGTTAGTATTATTTACAATCCTTTCACTAAAATGATTCAATTTCACAATCTTCCTACAATATCTAATCAAACTACTCATGTCCAGAATGAAGCGCTACCATATCAAACTAAAAACTTAAATGGTTATCCACTTGTAATAACAGGACTACAATATTTTCCTCCAATAGCTAGAATTACAAAAGCAGCTGACGGTAGGTACAATTATGAGGGACTGTTTGGGCAAGTATTTCAAACTATTTTGCAGTTCATGAATTTCACCCCTGTGCACCATTCAATTGCAAGTGTTAACAATGCAGCTGTAAAACTTCCTAACGGTTCCTGGACACATCTTTTGGGTGAAATTGGAGAAGAACGAGCTGAGTTTGTTTTGTGTTCGGTGGTTCTTAACCTGGAAAGATATCAATCTTTCAAATTTCCTTACCCTCTTTACATTTCATCGCTTTCCGTGGTAGTACATAAATCAGAACCATTGCCCGTGTGGATGAGCATCTACCTTCCTTTCCTACCAGAAACGTGGTTACTCGTTGCTGCAGTTTTTGTTACAGTGCTTATAACTGTAACATTTCAAGCACATGTCACAATAAATAGTTGGGATTTTCGTAAAATTTCCTTGTACGTTTATTCAATTTTCTTACAGGTATCAGTCCCTCAGCCAAACACATTTTCGGAGAGATATCTGTTTTATTTATGGGTATACTTTTCGTTCCTTATTTCAACATTGTATCAGGGATCTATCCTATCGTTTCTAACGACTCCTCGATATTATCCACCAATCAGGTCGTTTGAGGATGCTGTTGATGCTGGAGTTACTCTAATTGCTAACGAGGTGTACCGAAAACGTCTTAAAGAGAGTGCTAATCCTTTTCTTAGAAGACTTTACGCTAAATCTCGGACGGAGACAAAAGCTTCGGGTTCACTTGATGATTTCCAAAGCAACTCGAAGACTGGTTTTATTACAACAAACTTTGCAGTGCCTTACATAGTCAATCTTTTACCAGACACTGAGGATTGTACTGCAATTCGTGTAATTGAAGAAAGTATCGGCTTAATCTTAAGTTCCTTTTGTGTCAGCAACGATTTTCTTTTCCTGGAGAAAGTAAGTGACATTCTCATGAGGATTGTGGAGGGTGGATTTGTAACTAAATGGTACGATGAAAGCATGAAAATTTTACTTGGTGGTCATCGTAACAATGTTTGTATTCCTCGTCGTAATGTTGTATTGACCATTGAACAACTGTATGCATGTTTTGTTATTCTTGTCATAGGCTTAGTATTAGGCACGCTTGTGTTTATTTTTGAAGTATGTCCCCATCAACTTAAAGGAATAGCATATTTGTAAGATGAGATTTGAATATTATATATATATATATATATATATATATATATATATATATACACACTCACACATATATATATATATATATATATATACACACACATATATATATATATATCTGATGTAGTAAAAAGTAATCCATTATTTTGCCTATGGATGGCTTCAGTGATGTGTATTACATGAATTAAGGTAGTACTAATATTACTCACAGAGTAATTATTCGATGTGATACATCTTTTTGAAACTTTCTATCTGAAGAAATGATTTTAACACTAAATACATTTAGTTGATGATAATGTAATTAGAATACGATGTTTAGCGTTTATAGAATCAGAAATATTAACACGTTGACAATAAAGTGTCGATGAGTAATTACTTTAATACTAAAATATGTATTTAGCAAATATTGGAATTTAGTTGATATATTATCTATTTAATAAATATTTTAATTATGCTAATGGACAAATATTGTTATTATATCATATAAATAAATAATAGCATTCAATAGATATTGTTTTATTTATTCACAAAATTCTTGCGTAGCGATTGTTCCAAATCACACAGAAGAACAGGTCAATTTCCGGCTATTCTCTGTATTTATTATCAATGGTACTTACTATTTACTAAAGCTGGTGTCCTGAAGTTTTGGTAATTGTATATTTATAATATGTCGCCGAATATCTTGACTTTATAAAGTCCATGTAAAATTGACAAAGATTGAAAAATAAACGAAAGCTGCACTATCTACAAAATTAGAGAAAATTTGTACATTTATTCTAACATGTTAGCAGAAGCGAAATGTAGATTTACACTTTATTTTATCTAACCATTCGATCGTAGCAGCCATTTTTCTTCGGGCATGTGTGCGTCGTTGAGCGTTTACACAGATCTGCTAAAATCTGTATTACAAAACATATAGAAAAGTTATAAGAGTGGGATTGGTGTTATCGTGTGAGTACAGGATCTTTCTGCCACATAGAATTGGTACTTGAAGTTACCAAGTTTCGTGCCAATATGGCGGCGCGCCGGTTTTGATATGCAGAATTGCTTCATTGTGTAATATCAGTGTGTTGAATATCAATTGTAAAATGTAACTTAGCAAATATGTTATTTACTTCTAGATGAAAAATGTATCCAAAATGCTAAAAAAAAGTGATTGTTCAAGGTAAAAAAGTGATGTGGGTACACGAGATAAAAATCGGAAAATAATATGGTCAATATTACTCTGTGACGACCTACGAATACCTATGTTTTCATTTTGTCATTTGAACTCCTTTGAATGGGACGAAATTTAAAATAGCGAAGAACATGTTGAATGAAATCTTATATTGATAAACGATGATAGAAATATACGAAAAGAGGATTGCGGTTCATGTTTCTTGATTTATATAATTCATTCTACAAACGATAAGCAGTTGTCACTGTCCTTAGAACTAGGAATTCTCTGCAGGAGATCTGAATATAATTAATCAGTATTTATTTAGAAAGAAATGTTCACAAAGTTGGATTTGATACAACCTGTTAGGTTTGATCGATGTGTATGATCATGATTAACAATATATACAAATATTTATTGAGAATACGCCAACTTCAAAATTTAAGTTATTGATACATGAATAAATGAAAATTGTAGAAGGTTGTTAAATGATATAAAATTATACATAAGAAAATACTTGTTGAAGAATTTTGAATCAAACTATTAAGATCCTAGAATGTTCTTCAACTTGATCCAATAACAAATAAAAGATTTGCATCTGTCGACAGATTTTCACATTTCGAATAGTGTTTTAAAGAAACTAAATGGTCCTGAATAAGTTTGATGGGCTGAATACGAAAATATGCATTGCTTGATATAAGGAAGCTGCATGAAGATGTAAGGAAGTAACACCATGCGCGTTTCACTCAATTGTAATTATGACTATTTCCCATTCAATGTCATTAATCGAAAGGGAAATTGGACGAAAGCTTACAGCCGAGGCATGAGGTTTGAAATTATTGCATTATACACTTACGTTTTATATTTTTATTTGAATGATGTTTTGTTCATTCCATTACTTATACTTTTCAAGTTTTTAAATACTTTATGTATAATTGTTTCGTCTGTGCTGTAAATAAATAAATAAATGAACAAAATATCGTTATTTCACTTGACTATAATTCCAGAATTTAAAAAAATCTATATTGAAATGTAACTACTTTAGTTGACTTTCCACATCTGTTGCTTTCACTTAAGAGATGTTGATCACTCACAGGTGGTTTATTGTGATTTATGTGGTGTAAAGTTAAATATATTTATTCCATTAAAAACTATGTTTCGCTTAGTGTCTATTTCTTATGACTTCATCTTACAGCAAGATATTAATGACTTAAATAACACGAACCAGTGTTGTCTCTGTCATTAGCCAATGTGTATCTTTCTTGAGATTCCTCAAATCTTAACCATTGACTTGCGCAGTGCAGATTCAGCTACAAAAATTTAAATAAATGGGATTATTTTATTGAGTATAGGAAATAACATGTCTCCTTAGTATTATTTGTAAAAAAAAAGGGATTTGCTAAGTATTTTTTTAAATAATAAGCACATCATAATCTCTTTAGTGTTTTACGGACAGCGACAGGATTTTCAAGACATCTTCAGTCCTCCTCATTCACCAAAATCTTACGTCTTCCTGTACACCTCAGCTTAAGAATATCCCTTCCTAAAATTGTCAAAAAGTCCAATTATTCTTCATATTCCACTTTTCCCTTCAACTGTGCATTCAATGGCATCATTCCTTACTCATCTGTGCGCAACCAATTCTAATGAGCATCTTTCTTCCTCCTTTATTTTATACAGTATTATTCGTCTTTCGGGTACAATTATCACCAGTTCCTCATATGGTAAATTCTATGTGCAGATTATTTTTCTGTTCTCCTTCTTATCCGCATCTCGAAGGATTTCGATTTTCTTTCCTTGTTATTTCATAGAGTCAATGTTTCCTTTCCTTACAACACAATATTCATTAGGACCCATTGAATCATTCTGACCACCTGGTTAATGTCGCAGACTTCATATTGTTTATGGGGAGGCTCGTAGATTCTAACTTTCTTGTGTATATTCCATTGTTCCCAGTGCTCTCTCAGTTTCATCAACCGAATCGTACCTCAAAGAAGTCAGTGGCTGCTTCCTTCTCTTCCTAGGACGCGGGCTCAGCGAGAAATGTTGCCTCTCAGACCTGATAGGCCTAAGCTATAGCTGCCAGTATAAGCAGATCAATTGAAAAACAGATAATTTTCCCATCAAGTCATTATTCATGGGTTCACAGAAAAACATCTTGCTCTAAGTGAATATCTTTGTCCATTGCTATTTTCACTTTAACTTATCTTGATTTATTATAGCTTACGAGCTACACTGTGAAAGTGACAAGTAATTTTACAAGAAGCGGATTTAGCAGCCGAACTAAGTTTGAGGAACTACAGTGTATTTAATTTCACAAACAGGTTTCTAATTACAAAACTATGTTACTAAGGCATATTGTAGATTAGATTCATGATAATAGGGCGTACAAGCACGAAGACAGACGTACCTATAAGCATGTGCTTTCTAAGACCCTGTAAGATTTGAGGTGTGCAGTGACGTTAAAAGCTCAGGAATTAAAAAGTACACATTAAAAATATAAAACATTGTATTCATAAAGACACGAAACATAAACTTGAAAAATATTCTTTGGCATTATATGTAGAAACGAAATGCATTTCATGCTCTATGGTTTGAAGTTTAGAATGTCTACTTGAAAATAAAGATTTTGAATAAAGAGATTAGGCGGGAATTGTTGCAGACACAAGTTGCACCTTGGTTTTCTGTCATCTCAAATTCAAATTCAAATTGTTTTATTGCCGGAACATTAATATACAGGGTGAGGCAAAAGTCCAGCATCACCCTTTTATTTTTGAAACGGCTTGACGAGAGATGACGAAACTTTGGATGTGGGTAATTGGAGTGGGGGACCACAAATGGTGCCATCATGGCGGCCATCTTGAAGTCCGCCATTTTGAATTCAGGTCCAATATTTCAAAGGGGCTATGTGGCATATTGTTTTAGTCTAGAATTTCACCAGAAATACGAATCTGCAGTTATTTTTCATCTAACTTTATTCAGTAATGAAATTTTGTGAAGTACTCATTGCTTATTGCATCATGTAATGGATTTTAATTTTTCTTTTCATGTAATGTAACATGGCTCTTACCCGCCAAGAAAGGATTGAAATTGTTCTCATCAGTGGGGAACGCAGTGCCAGAGCCATCGCTGATGACTTCAATGCCCGGCATCCAGAGAGGGACAACATTGCACATACCACAGTGTCGCGTATTTTGTAGAAATTTAAAGTTTTTGGATCTTTACAGGACAAACAACGCAGTGGACGCCCGAGGATTGCAACGGAGGAGGAATCAGTAACGGCAGTTCTAGCATTCTTGGTGAAAAGCCGGAAACGCAGTACCAGGCGTTTAGCTGCAGTTTCAGGTGTCAGAGATCGATACTCCGTGTGTTGCACACAAACAAGTGGCATTCAAACAAACTCCAACTGCAGCAATACCTAACGGAAGATGACCCAGATAGGAGAATGCAATTTGCAGAATGGAAGTGTAACGAGGATCCTACGTTCCTCTTAGTGTGTTGTTTAGTGACGAGACTCTGTTTCATGTGAACGGTGAGGTAAATAAACAGATTCTCCGTTATTGGTCAGACACAAAACCAACATTGACAAATACCTCGAGGGTACTAGGTGGGGAAAAGGTGTTGATGTGGTGTGGGATATGGAACACTCATCTCATTGGGCCGTTCTTCATCCACTGAACCTAAATGGGGACATATATCTTGACATGCTGCAGGAGCATGTGTTCCCATCACTGCTGAACCCAGAAGGTGACTTCCCTGCTTTTTCCCAACAAGATGGTGCGCCTCCTTACTATGCATTATGTGTCAGGGATGCACAGTTCCCGGGCTACTGAATTGGTCGTTGAGGGCCAATCGAGTGGCCACCCCGTTTGCCCAACCTGACACGCTTAGACTTTTATCTGTGGGGCCATCTCAAAGCACTTGTTTATCAAGGAAAAATCAATGATCTCCGACACCTCAAACAACGACTCAGGCACGCTTGAGACTCTGTGACACTTGAAGTGTTATTATGTGTCCATCAGGGCTGGAAAAAACGTCTTGCATTATGTGTAGCACACAACGGGGAACACATAGAACATATCTTGTAGGATCCCACATGCAGTGATTACTTCACAAAATTTCATTACTGAATAAAGTTAGATAAAAAATTACTGCAGATTCGTATTTCTGATAAACTTCTAGACTAGAGCAATGTCACATGCCCCCTTCCCATTTGAAATCTTGGACCTGAATTCAAAATGGCGGATTTCAAGATGGCCCACATGATGCTAAATGGCACCATCTGGTGTGCCTTTACCCCAATTACCCACATGCAAAGTATCGTCATATTTTCTCGAGTCGTTTTAAAAATAAAATTGTGCTGCTGGACTTTTGCCTTACCCTAGTTATATACAATGAATGGAATCGTCATTTTAGAGTATAGTTACATTAAGATTTTGGAACTATTTTAAAGAAATTCGTCTACACTATTAACAGCCATGGCAGTTAATTTTAGAGCTGTGCAACGAGCGGATTTCGAGCGCTTGAAATCCGAAGCCCGAAGCAGTCACGCTCAAAACGTGGGAGAACTGGCAAAAATCCACTTCGAGCGTGAATAGGTTTCGAGCTCTCGAAAATGTTTCGAGCGCTCGAACTGTTCGAGCGGAGTGCCTGCTCGAATTACCTCATCAGATTACAGTTTTGTCTTTATCCTCCTGTAACTGGTTAAAGGAGGTTCAGTGTTGCCAACTAACCTAATAATAATAATGGGTTATCTAACAAAAACCTTTGAATTGGAAAAGACTATATACCAAACCACGATTTTGAACCATATGTACGAGAATTGGTCAAAATAAGGTAAATTCACAGTTTTCAACACATCTCAATAAAACTTTGCACAACTTAGTAATTTGACAAGACGAGGAACATAGAGTACGTAGAAAACCAAAATTTGAGCCATATATACGAGGGTTGGTCAAAATATCTCAAATCCACAATTTTCAACATATCTCAACAAAACTTTGCACAACTTAGTAATTTGACAAGATGAAGAACATAAGAGTACGTCCAAAACAAAAATTTTGATCCATATATGCGAGGTTTGTTCAAAATATCCAAAATCCACAATTTTCAACGAATCTTAACAAAATTCTCCACATCTTCCTAATATGATAAGACGAAGAACATAGAGTACGCCCGAAATCAAAATTTGACTCATATATACGAGGGTTGGTCACAATATCGCAAATTCACAATTTTCAACATATCTCAACAAACTTTGCACAATTTACTAATTTGGCAAGACGAAGAACATAGAATACGCACGAAACCAAAATTTTGAACCATATATACGAGGGTTGGTCAAAATATCTCAAATCCACAATTTTTAATATATCTAAATAGAACTTTGCACAATTTACTGATTTGGTAAAACGAAGAACATAGAGTACGTCCGAAACCAAAATCTTGACTCATATATACGAGAGTTTATCAAAATATCTCAAATCTTAAAATATCTCAACAACCACATGGGCTTGAGAAAATACGCTACTTTCCACCGTACAAACGAAACAAAAGTGTAAAATGTATCCCAGTTCTGACGGCGTACGATAACCAGCTTAATATTACTATAAATCTTGTTGGTTTGTCTATTTACTTACTTGCAGTGATCAAAGGATCCTTGGTAAAAACACAATCAACTTTAACACTTAATATTTTGGCTTCTTCTCGTGGAAGGACATGTTATTTCTTCACTTTAACATGCTTAAATTTTGAAAAAGTCCTTTGTCACCAAACAAAGCTGGCCCTGTGTTGACAAAAGCATGAAGTTTTATACTTTATCACCACAGGGATATACTATTGCTTGAATAAACACCGGTTTGCCCATATGGACCGACATTGATCAATACAGATATCGGTTAATGACATGCATCGATATAATGCCATGACGAATGCTCTATTTTTAATTTTAATTCAGTCATTATGATCAAAAAGGTTTGTAAAAATCGATTTATTCTTTGCAAAATATAGTTTTAGAAAATAGGTAAATTAGTGACACCGATAGTCGATGTCGATCCCACATCGATCGACGTGGTCTCAAGCGGGGCCCCTCTCTCGTCCGCATTTACGATGTGGAACGATATGGGTCCCATAGCCGACCAACCTGCATGTGCTACTGGGGTGTCAAACATTTGTTGAAATATGATTAATTTAAACGTACTTTTTAACCAATAACTGTTAATCAACGAATTAAAACAAAAATTAACATTCAAAACGCGCCTTTGTCCTACTGGAGTGAATTTCTAATTTCAACATTTTAGTCTAGGAATCCAACCCAGAAATCTCGGAAATCCCGGGAAAAGTTCCACGAAATTAGATTATTTTTAACAATTACAATATTTTGCGCTGCCACCATCTTCATTCTAATTTAAACATTTTAGCCTCGTGATCAAACTCACGGCCCTTGAAAGCCCCGGATATGGAATTTCACAAAAATCGGATAATTTCTAGAGATTATGACATTTTGCACTACAACCATTTAGGATTGGTTTCATATTTTTGGTCTCAAATTTGTAATTAGCGTCCCATGAAAGTCCCAAATATAAATTTTCACGAGATTCAAATGTTTTTTAACAATCAGAATATTTCACGCAAACTCAAACTTCGGTTTTAAAATTCAATATGTTTGGGCTCGGATTCGTAATCAGCGTCTTTCGGAACACCCACTTATGAAATTTTACAAAATCTGATAATTTATAAGAATTTATCACTTTTCGGGTTGCCGCTGTCTTAGATTTCAACATTTTTGAAACAGGAATCGCACTCAGAGCCCCTTGAAAGACCCGGATATAAAATTTCAGGAAAATTAAAAATATTTTAACAATTATCATATTTTGCGCTGCAGCCATATTGCATTTAAAAATTCAACATTTTTAGGCTCGGATTCGTAATCAGCGTTCTTCGGAACACCCACATATGGAATTTAACAGAAATCTGATAATTTTGAAAATTTTATCACATTCCAAACTGCCACTATGTTCGGTTTCTCATTGACAACGGAATCGAACGAATATCTGATTTTTAACAACATTGACATTTCGCAAAATTCAACAATTTTAGTTTTGGAATTGAATTCAGCACCGCTTCAAGGTTCCACATATGAAGTTTAACGAAAAACTGATGACTTTAGCAATTATGATATTTCGCGCTGTCACCATCTTGGTTCTTAAATTTTATATTTCTGGCTACGGAAATAGACTCAGGGCTCCTTCAAGCCCCCACATATAAAATTTCACGAAATTCTGATGATTTTTAACAATTGTGACATTCAGCGCTGCCGCCATCTTGGATTTCAAAAGTGTATATTTTTAGTCTTGGTAATGACTATCTTTTACAATGATGATGTTTCGCGTTGCCACGGTTTTGGATTACAATTTTTAACATTTTTGGGCTCGGAATCGTAGTCAGCGTCCCTTGGAGCTCCCAGAAATGTTGGCGTTAAAGTATCTATGAAATCACGATAATAGTTTCTTAGTACTTAATTAATTACCTGTTGTATCAAAGCTATAAAGTTGAAATTATACTATGATCAGAATAATAGTATCACAGTCGGCAACATTGTGTATTACGTCTTTTACCAGGATAAACGGAGGGGAAGGGGAAATTCGAGGACTTTCGAGCGCTCGAATATTTTCGAGCAAAAGTGTTCGAACAAATCTGTTCGAGCAGATTTTGCTCGATCATACTCTGCTCGCTCGAAAACGTATTTTTGTGTTTCGAGCGCTCGAAATCCGTTCGTTGCCCACCTCTACTTATGCTTCATAACATTTTTAAATTTTGTTGCTTTTAGGTCTCTGATTTTCTTAGGAAGATTATTATTTACTTTTTTACTGAACTCCATAAAACTATTTCTAGTTGTACTTGAATTATATTTATCAATTCTTACATCTGTTCTGTGCCTTGTTAAGTGGCTGTGAACAGATTCATTACTTTCTAATTGACTAAGATTAAACATTCTAATACATATAGAGATGGCATTGTTAATAAACCAAGCTTTTGAAATAAAGGTTTACATGATGTTTTGAACGTTACAAATTACTCTAATGGCCTTTTTTTGAAGATTATATATATAACATTTGGATCATTCCCCCAGACTATTATGCCATAAGCTAAGTGGCTGTGTATATATAGACGAAATAAACAGTTTTAAGTACCGGTTCGGTGACGCAGAGTTTTACATTTCTGAGCATGAAAATACATTTGCTCAAATTCTTACATAAATGATCAATATGATAGTTCCATGTAAGGTTAGATTGTATATACACTCCTAAGAAATTTACTGAGTTGATGGAATCAGCTTTGTTCTTGGTTAAAGAAAACCTTAGGTTGTCTGTTTTATCTTTGTTAACACATAAAAGATTTGCTGAGCACCAGTTCTCTACAGTTGAGTTTGGAATAGTCAGGTTGTTTAAAGCAGAAAAAATATTATTTCCGGTTACCTTTACAGCTAGATCATCGGCATACATATAAGAGTGTGTAGCGTTGCTGTCTATATTTTTCGCTAAATCATTTATATATATGAAAAAACAGGTCCAAGTATGGAAGCTTGAGGTACTCCCGAACTTAATTTTAGATACTGAGAAGACTCGCCATTATAATATACAGATTGATATATATATGTGTTAAATAGGACTGAAAAAATCTAAACTTTGATCATTGAATTCATAAAACTTGAGTTTCTGTTATAAGATTTGATGAGAAATTTTGTCAAATGCCTTTGACATATCATAGAATCGACAAAGTACATTATTTCTGCTATCTACATCCTTAATACATTCACTAATGAGACTTACTATGACATTTACAGTACTATGCTTGGCTTTAAAACCAAACTGCCTGTCTGTAGAAACAGAGTTATTCTCTAAAAATATATACCACTTGTTTGTTAATTATAGCCTCAAATACTTTGGACAATATTGGAATTATTGATACTGGTCGATAATTATTATAATCTAATTTACTTCCTTTTTTATATATTGGAATTGCTTTGACCAGTTTCATGCAATCTGGGAAAGTACACTCTTCAATGCAACTATTGAACAGGTAGGCAAGGACTTCGTCTATGTATCTTGCCACCATCTTAATTATAGCTGAGTTTAGACCATAAACATCTATTGTAGTACTGTGGCTTAAAGTATTTATGGCCTGGCATAGTTGCTCAACTGTTCTATGGCTGATATTAAAATTCAACTGTGGCCTACTATTAACATTAGAGACCTTTTCAAGATACGTGGACATATTTTTTTTAGACGAAGGCAACGCCTTCACTATTTGTTCAACCTTGTTTACAAACTTCCAGTTAAAAGTGTCCGAGGACAGATTGTCATTTGTGCATTTTTTCTTGTCATTGATGTTCAGTGATTCGTTAATGACGTTCCACGTAGCTTTTGTTTTATTTTTGCTGTCAATATTCTGTTGCAGTTAAAATCCAATTTTCCTTTTTTTTTAAATTTTGATCTGGTACTATTTTTCTAAAATGCTTTATATCGGACTCTGTAATAAGTTAAACCAGAATCCTTGTACGTTTCATATGACAATAAACACTGTTCTTCATTATATCACTTAGGCTTGTTAACTTTGTTGTTATTCATTTTCTTATGGTATTTTATAGGAAAAGCAATGTCAACAATGTTCAGGAATAAATTAACAAGATATTCATTTTTTTTATTTATAGTGGTTAATGAATATATCGGTAGCCAGTTTATTTGACTCAATAAGTAGCAAAAATATTGAACATTAATGCTATCCATTGGGCTAGTCATAAATTTACTTACAGTACTAACTGTGTTTCAGTTACTACTTTTTTCTACTAATTTCGTCAGAATAAATATTTGCCCTCATCACTACTGCATGGTGATCAGTTAGTACAGTCTTTTCAACGAAAGCAACTATTCTATCTGAGTTTATGGTTGTGGCAATATTATCAATGCACGTTCCAGGATTAAGTCTACCTGGCCTTGTGATATCATTTACAGTAGTGTGCATACCAAAACTACCTAACAGGTTGAGAAATTCAGACGTGTGTGCACTGTTAGTTAATAAGTCTACATTAAAATCACCAGCGAGTGCTGTAGTGGCATTACTCTTATTTGTACTGCTTAATTTGTTTAATACATGGTACAAGTTGTCAATGAAAGCACTGAAGTTAGAGTCATCAGGAATTCTATATACAGAAATACAAATTAAATTTACACTTATAATTAATACTACTGCAATTTCACAAGTTTCAGGAACAGACAGACATGTTCACTAAATATTTGAGTTCAACTGCTTCTAGATTATTCTTTATAAAAATAGCTGAACCTCCACTGGTACTGTTGGTTCTACAATAGGCACTTGCCAAGGAATAACCAGAAATTGATACATCATTTATCTCGCCCTTCCCTAGCCAGTGTTCACATATACACCAGACCGAGGTTTTTAATTTCAAACTCATTACATTTAATTCATCAATTTTGTCTAGTAAGCTCTGAACATTCCATAGCCCTATTACGATTTTATTTTCCTTATTGCAATCTATTGTTTTATTACTTACACATCTCACAATCCCAGCTTCAGCATTCTTAGAGTTCTGACCAATGTCACCTCTTTCTAGTCAATCGCTTTGGGGCATTGCAACACGAACAACCTTTCTTTCTTCATTAATTTTCTTCATTATTCCACCTATTTTTTCACAGACATATTCCCTACCTAGTCCATTGAGATGCAGACCATGTACTGTGTGATACTTTTTATTTAGTTGCCTTATGTATATTAAAGTTACATTGCTGAAATATTTACAAATATGCATTTCCTCATTAACTCTAACTACCTCCTTATTTACGCATGCCCAATGTACAAGGTCATATCTATGTGGTACATTAAAGACAATAACTTTTGTGTGTAACAATACAAGTAGGAGTTGTTTTAGTGACTTCAATAAATGGTTACCATCATTCTTGCCTACATCATTTGCTCCTGCCAGGAAAATTACCACGTCATCTGGACCTAATTGTTTGGCATCATTAAAACAGGTATTTGTTACCTTGTTAAAAGTGGAACCTGTTTTCGAAACACTTCACACTTTATAACTAGTTTTCGTATTTAATTTATTGGCTATATATCTACCTTGGCTGTCACTATAAAAGTATAACTTATTCCCTTGTATTTGGTCAATTTTGAGCTTGCTCTGCCCTTGTATTGATTTGTCCCTTACTGTTCTAGAGTTTATTCGTGGGTCCTTGACAAACCTATTATTAACAAACCTGCTTATCTTGTAACGGTCTTGGAGCTCCGTTCCACTTGTTTTATTCATTATTATTACGGATTTTCTATGTCTAGCTTCAAAGCCAAAATATTCTTACTATCATGATCGCTGTGTCATCCATATTCTTATAGCATCTTCTCTCATGTTAACGAGCAATGGAAAAATCTTATGATTCTCATTTGTTTAGCTATCCTGGATTAAATATTTATTTCTTGAACTACTTTATGACGTATATTTATTCCTTCCTTTTATTAATTATTTTCTGATTGGGTGATAGCGTCAGAATCCGTGAAAGGACCAAATCTCAATTCATCTCAGGTATGTGGTTCTCTATCATTGGCAAATCTCACCGCCAAGAAAATTCCTTGCTCGTTAAACATTAATTTTCTTATATTAATTGATATATTTTTTATTTCGTTTTAAAATATATTGTGTTTTTGAATTTTCGTTCAGTGTGCCAAATTCAGGTATTACTGGTTTATTTGGTTGGTTTGGTATTACTGGTTTCGAACCGAGATCTGCTTCTTGTGTTTATTTTGTTCTTCCGCCTTGCGTTCGCCATCTGTCTATGAAGAAGGCGTTTCCAGCTGGATATACTGAAAGCAGCTATTGTCAGAAGAGGTAGCAGGACACAGATCCTCAGTGAAGTTTTTAAAAGTATACTTTAAATCTTAATCTCGTATTTAAATCAGTGCTTCTGCCTGAGGTAACCTCTAAATTAGTTGAATATTGAGAAGAACCATGTTCGCATACCCCAGAACTTAAATTTTGAAATTTCGTCGTGATATCTTCTGCTTTGCTGGATGCACAACGAGAAGACATCTTTAAATCTCAGTGAATATTTTTAATATCTTTTGAATTTTGGACTTTCACGAGCAAAAATTAATTACATCAAAATTCTGTTTTCGGTAGTGAAAATTGTTTGTGCAATATGTGTAATATTTTTGTTGTTAACTTTCTAGTGCAAGGTCATTTTTCGACGTGCAAACCTAAGCTAGGTAGGGGAACATGGGTCTGCCATATGTTATAATGCTTTGATTTAGGTAAGCCGAAGTCCGTTAGCAGATCTCTGTTTCTCTCCCTACTTGTTTAATGTTTTATTATTTTAAGTAATATTGTGCTTTGTGCACTCCCATGATGAAATTCTTTAGCTACTCATGCGAAAAGTTTCGTGCTGTGAGCTCACGAAATTAATTTTATTCGTTCGGTATTGGTTAAGTATCTGCGCTCTGCTTCGTCGGCTATGGTTCCGTTCCGATTGCTTACAATTAAAATTTCAACCAGTTTCAGAACTCTCTGATCGCTAAACCCATATAATATCCGAATTTGTATTTTTAAAATTCAAATATTTATTTCGAAACCGAGAACATGTCCGAAATCTTACTTTGTCATATTACGATGTAATGATTGAAACTCAAAAGTGCTTACAGTGGCTCATATTTTATAGTGACACTGGTACAGTTTGAAAGGGTCAGAAGTTTCGAATATTTGTAATTACTATTGATAACTTCAACTTATAAAACAGTGAATTTTCATACTATTTTTACATACAAGCAATTTTAGACTTGAATTTTAAAACGAAACGATTTTGTTAAAGCATAAATTTCGACTACTGTATTACTGAATGAATTTCCATGGACTGAATAGTGATTCACAAACATAATTTTTTTCCTAACCGAATTTATGAACTGTCGGGTTTCTCTCCTCAAGAGATGTTAATTTCAACGCATATGCAAAAGATTTTTTTCCGTTCAAATGAACTTCGATGCTTATGACAATTTGAATTTTGGAATAATTTGCATTCAATAACTTGATCTTTCTTTAGTTTTACTGAAATACACAACGAATAAAAAGGGTTGATACATTTGATTGAAATCGCATGTAGGAGTAGCTAATATTTAGGATAATTTGAATCATGATGCTTTATGCAGATATTATTTTCAACTTACACTGTCGCATACAGTACAAGTGTTATAGTGAATTGAATTTTCTTCGTATTAAGGTGAGTGTATGCACATTAAACTTTCAGTGTTGTATTTTTTAATGGATTTCACGTTGATTGAGTACAATATTTGCTACAATGACCTTGTACATTAGGGGACAATATTGCTGTTTTCTGGCGGATAGGTAGTATCTTAGTACGTTTATTTTATCTACTTATTCCTCTTTCACCTACTTATTCACAAATGTCACTATTGGTTTTCAACTGTAGGTTCTACTGTAGTGCGTGGTCCATTACGGGTGCGTGTGTTTTCTATTTACTCGTTGTTCTGAGAGATTCAGAATGTTTAATTTTTGCCACCTTTTGTCTTATTTGAGTTTTAAGGTAACTTCGGTGACTTGCGTAAGTTTATGGATAAACTTTGTTTTATCGCCTCCAGTCTGAAGTCTGTGTGTATGGAGGCTTGGACTACTGTGGTATTTTCCATGCGGTTACGTGGGTTGTTCTCTGCGCTCTCATCTCTGGTTGGGTGAGGAATTCTTTCCTTCTGTGTCCCCCCCCCTCTTTTCCATCGCTTATGCTCATGTCTATATCTGTGCTATATTTTGGATTTTAGTTATCCTTCGGTAATCGTGTTCTCCCTCTCCGAAATTTTTCCTGGTGATAAGAGATGTTTAATTTGGTTCGACTGGTGATCATGACCTCGACTGGTGAAGTCGTGACTTAACCTCGAGTGACCCGCTTGAGTTGGTTCAACTGGCCGGCTTCCAGTCTGAGTGTCATTGTAGACTCTTCGCGAGCGTTACCCTTTTGTTCACAGGAAAGTGATGTTCACTTTCTTTCGTTCTCACCCTTCTTTAGAGGAAAGACACACATTGGGGCACCTTCGAGAAGTGAAAATTGGCGAGGCTTCACTGGAAAGCGTCCGGAGTGTTCTGATGTTCAGCACTTAGGCTGTTTTTGCCCGGCGCTTATCCCGTTTTGAACCTTTTTGTGTTCTTAGGTGATACGTGCAGTTTGTTCTGGTTTTAGTTGGTTGAGGTGTTATGTACCCCCTGTGCTGCTCTGCGTAGTGCCTTTCAACCTTCGCAGATTTAGTATTTACTCTGTCTTGTAGAACAACCCCTTCTTCATTATCAGCATATACATATTCCCCCATGTTGCTTTTGTCAACAAATTGCTGTTCAGAATCACTTTCACTGAAGATACCAAACCTATTTTCAACTGGAATATGTTGCACTCTATTAGGACACTGACTAATACGTCCGCCTTGGGTAGGATCAATTAAAATGTTCCTGTCATTCGATGCTGTGATTCTTGTTCTACCGGTATTTGAATTTTGAACACACATCTCATTTGAGTTTGTACCCTTGACGACTCCTGACCTGGTTTGTTTAGCGCTTTGGTTAACAGGGATTCATTCTTTGTTAGTTTGTTTTGAGCGTTCAATTTGCTCTAATCTTGCGCGGAGAATGTCTTGCTCTGCCCTCAACCGAAAGAAAATATATTCGTAATAATTTATGTTTATATTTTTAACGATTAAGCGTCGTTAAACATGTTAAAAGGGTACAACGCGACTTCTGCTCATTTTTGTTACTAGAGCCGTTGGTGATCAATGTTCTTATTGTGTTTTGACGAAGTGCGGAATAGGTTGTCACTATTTAGCAGATGGCATGCTTGTCATAAGGATTTCCCTTTGCGCTGATTGAAAAGTTTACCTATCAATTTTCTGGGAGATCCCATGATGAACATTGTGTCACAAAGGCAGGTTTACATGTTTATAAGAGTAATTGTGGGTGAGTTATGACGGGCCGAGAATTGGGAAGATCGCTCTCTTAAGTCAGAGGCTCAAGATACATGTTAAGGACTCCCGATTCGCTCGAGAAATTTGCTCTGTCATCTGTTTTAGCAAACACAATTTTTTGCTAGAAAAGTCGCGGAACGATTGCTCTTACATCGCTTCAAGTTGAAGTGTCTGAATGAGCGAGTAGAGAAATATTCCTCTGCTAAAAATGTCCTCTATTACTACATTGTGACACTAATTGGACATTTGTTCGTCAGAGTATAATAAGCATTTGAATTTTATTTATAAATTCAGGTATCTAACGCCCAGCCCGGAGTACAATAAGAATACGCATGACCAACAAGAACACTAGGAATGCCAAGGAACAAGGATTACGTCGCTTCCAGATGCAATACTTAATCTTAATAACAATTCCAATGACTTGAGCAAACTGAAACTTAGACTGGATTTTTTCTGGTCCCAGTTGTCGTTTACTGATCTAATGTTCTGTCATACAATTTGTACTATCGATGGAGTATTCTAAGCTAATTATTCTGCATGAAAAATCATTTAGTTTCTTCATATCATGCAAGTAAATACTTTTTGAATTTAGGGGAAGCCTAATTCATATGCAACACCCGTTACACGCGCTCCTAGTAAGTAAATCTGGTGTGCTAGTGTTGTTTTGGCAGACTGTAGAAAAACCGTATTAGAATCGGGATTGATATGCGAGAACGCCATCAACAACCAATATAATTTTCACAGGCAAGTAGTTTGGTTAGCTTTGTATTGCCCTGAACTACACATAACTGTTTCATATAGGATTGTTAGTTTCTTTGGAAAATCAAACGTTTTCAAGCATTTGAGATTTGGTTTTGTGGATATATTGGTGATCTACAATAAATTACATTTTAATAGATCATACCGACATTGGGTTAAGCGCTAGTCTTGTCGCGAGGAGAGAACACCATTGGAACAGAAAAAGATGAAGTAAAATTATGACTTTTATTGAGTCATCGTAGAATATAAAATTGACAGAGACCTGTGAAAAAAAATCTCCTCTATTACATTGCTTGATGAAATAACAGAAGAAATTCGTCAAACTATCCCTAAAGTATGACACATGTCAATAAATGGAATCGTCCAAAATGGTTATACTATATTTATACAGATCTACAACAAAGGTTCAAACTCCATATTGTTACAGACAATATTCAAAATAAGACGAGTAAATGTCCACTTTGAATATTCAACAGATCATTATAGGTTTAGAACTAACTAGCTACATTTATTTTGTGAGACTCTAATAGACCCTAATGCGATAATGTACACAATGAAGCTATTCATTCGTTAAACGTTTATTCTCATATAAGTACAAGTGGTATGGTTGTCCATAGTATCTAAGATTGACACCAGATTCAAACCTAATGAGTTTGCTCATTTCTAACAACAATAGAGAAGATCTGCAACTGAGGATAATGGTTGCCAAATATTAATGTAGAAATATATTTGTTTCGTGTTTGTTATATGTAATATATTTAAGTAGACATATTAGTCTTTACAGAAGTAGTTCATTACAAAATCAGATAAAACTATCATTGTTCGTACAAATGATTGATTGCTTACATTGTAACGAAAAAGGACACCCTTAGTTGATTTGTTAGAGCAATTCTTTTCTCAGAAGAAGCATTGAATTGTGAAGAGTTTGTTCATATTTCCAGCGTCCTAGTTCGAAATGTAAAATATAGCTGAGAAATTGCCTACACATATTCCTGCATAAATGTCTACATATTTGAAGGTAAGAAATAACGATAATATTTAACAATATCACTTAAAGAAGACTTTTAAAACTTATTTTAAAACTAAGAAGACTTTTAAAGAAGAATTTTAAAACTTATTTTGTGTTTATTGAACAATGATTTGACTCTCTATACCCTTTCCACTTTTCACCGGCGATATATCAAGCATGGTTCAGGAGAAACCGTTGTACCACGAATCAAATGTTTCTAATAAAGAATAGTTCAAATGTTTCTCCTGAACCATGCTTGATATATCGCCGGTGAAAAGTGGAAAGGGCATAGAGAGTCAAATCATTTTTCAATAAACACAAAATAAGTTTTAAAATTCTAGGATAACTAACACTTGTGCCAAGAATTTTCTTGCATTTACTTCCCACAAGAAGAATATATACATATGCCGTTTACGCTGTTTGGTAAAGCAGGCTACGAACAGTAAGGAATTTGAAGCATATGCCTCAATTCTTTATTGAATAAAATCGCGCTTAAGCCTTATTTACTTGCCACCGTCTATATATCTTCTTAGCAATGATTTAAAAGAATTGTAATTGTGTCTCGTATATATTTATATTTAATGATTTTAGTATTTTGGATGAGTGAGGATACGCAAACAAGACTTCTATGGTAACTTGACTGACGTTTTGGCTAGTAAAGTATTGAACACAATTATGTAGACAAAAATTGAGAGTTCTGAAACCTAAATTAAACATTTCCACTTATTGTGTGATATTATGTAATTAAAGGTTACTTGAAACATATGAAATGAGTATCGAAATATCTTAAAAACAATTTACTATGGGTTTCCAGTAAAGTTGAGCCATTGGAACGTGAATAAAATTTGTTACTTTGACATAAAGAATCACACACGATGATTCATGTTTCTATTTTCAATAAAAATACACAACTTCTATTTTTAGTTCGTCTAAACCTCTGGAACAGCAATACGTGAAACCTACATACTATACAATTGCTGTTCAAATATAATTTGGTATGTATATTATTGAAATAAGGAAGTTTATCATAGATAGTATTTCATGCACGTATGTTTCAACATAGGGTTTGTTATTGCAGAAGATTTATTATGTTTTAACAGTGCGATATTGTTTCAACAGATATTTTATATTCCTTTCAGATTATCATTATTGTAAGCAGATTTAAATGAGTAAACACATTTTTATTGGATACGTTCTCTTCATGAGTATCAGGTACGTAGGCCTATATTAAGTTCTATGGATTTCAATCTTTTTTTTGTAATCCATAGCGATCTTTGTATCATTTCAGACCCATTCAAAGGAATATTTTAAAGTTAATTAGACATCAATAGAATCATTCAAATATTATCACAATTGGCATACTCTTGAATCTAACTCAAACAAATTTTAAAAATACCCTTTAATACAAGTTAAGATCCTATTATATATATTATGGAGACTACGTTCAAGATAAGAATTTAATTTTCAAGGTTTCTGATGAATACAGTTTTTGAAACTTTGGTGCGATATGAAAGTTTCCCTCTTCATATAGAGTCACGATAAAGAAAAAAGCAAAACAAAACAATACTCTTTTGTTTTACAGCTTTGTGTGTTTGGAAAACTTAGAAGACAATGAAAACCCCAAGCTACATATAACAACGGACTACGACAAGAACTTACCTCCGTACTACATACAAAATGGCATCCGTAAGTAATAACAGATCCTAAAATTAATATATATATTAAAACTTAATTGTGCACATTGATTGTAAACGTAACAAATTACCATATGCATGTTACAACATTCAAGTGCACTCACGTTTTCCTTTCATCAATATTTTTGTTGAAAAGTGTAAGACTAGATCATCTGTTGTTTAACCTTGGAACAAAGTCTTATAGTTTCTGCAGCTTTGATATGCTCTCACGGTAAAGGATTGATTTTGGCGCTCCCACCACTTCGCAACTCCATGAATGACTGCATCATCCGATGACAAATATGTGGCACGCAAATGTTGCTTTAGTTTGAGGAAGAGATAAAGAGTATTTGCAAACACGTCTTGATGAATCTGCTTCCCAGAATAATCCTTCCGGAACAAGTAGCGGATGACTGCATTGTCTTGTGTAAGGGTTGCCATGTTGGCTCACTTATTCCTTAATATCTGAAAAGAGAAAAGTATTTACAGGTCATATTTGGTGTGGAAGAATTACAAAGCATGTAATTTATTCATTATAATTCGGACAACTTATTCTTTCATAGGTAGACTCACTACTTGTCAGCTCGCCCTTCTATGAGAATCACTTCATTATGAGATATGATTTTTTAATGAAAAATATCAGTACTTCAACATGGTACAATTATTACTACAACCTTTTCCTATAAGGAATTTTCTGGTTTTCTTCATTCTACTTGTTGTTATATCCTTTCTAAGAATTATTATCTTCATGAGGGCTAGTGTATCAGAGATTAACGCAACGTATATGAAACTTAAGCACACGCTTAACGATAAAATACGTAAAAGGAATGTGGGCACCGCCAGATTACAATATATAGTTTCTATTATCAAGTTAAGAAGTTATTTGCGTTACGTTAATGTTCTTATACGTATTACTTAACACGTAACATTATTCTTTTCTCTTTGTATAACATTTGTGATTATTGTCTAATACCTCTAGTCATCTACCGAGAACCTTTAGAATTACCTATTATTGTGGTACATTTTTTTTATTTTCGATATTGTTTCCTTAAAACATTTTGAGATCATATATTTCGGAAAAGGTGTGTTTTATACGCCTTTAGATATATAATAAACAGTGGATATAAATATTTTCTCGTAAGTAGATTCAAGAAGGCTGAATTATGTATCCATTTTCATTTCAGTGTATCCAGCTGAAGTAAAGATGTACATGGAGCTATTGAGATACCCAGTCATTAAAGAAATGGAACAGGTATATTTACAAATATGTTACGTTATGAGCTTGTGTCACATTAGTGATGAGACTATATGGAGTGCAGTTTTATTAGATAATAAAAATATATTAGAATCATACTTCTACTGCTAGGAGCAAAACTTACTATCCGCTCCATGGCATGATGACAACCTAATTTGAGAAGAAATTATTTGAGCATTTAGGAAAATAACATTTGTTGTTTTACTTGAGTCCTACTGCCTTACTAACGTCATTCCCCTCCGGCATCAGAGTGGTAATGGTGGAACTCAGGTTTGTTCTTTTAACAGGAAAAATGTTGTTATTATTTTCACAGATATAAGAGAAATGATCTTTGTATTAAAATTGAAATCATTTTTGGGATAGGAGCCAGAAATTATATTTTGTGCATAAGTCCAGTAAAGCTGGAATAATTAGTTGAAAGTGTTCGGGTAGAAAAAAAATGATCGTGTTTCAATTAAGATCACAGTGTAAAGGATGAAATATGAAAATTTTGTATAGAACTAAATTACGAAAGTTACTATGTTCATAGTCCATATTTGTCGTGCGTGAACAACGTATGCCGAAACGGATATGTTAGATGTGCAAAATTTGAGGTCACTTGCTTCCAGGGTTGAATTTAATATGAAAATTCCCACCAACAATTTAATTATTTGTGATTCATGTTACCAGTATTTTATTTAAAGGAAAAGTAGAAACAAATTCACTCATTTTGTTATGAACAATTCTTCCGTTTAAGGAAGTTATTCTAGATGTGACTTTTGGCCTTGAAAGGGTAGATCCACGTCTACAAATGACACCACAAAAGTCCTTTGAAATCCCTGAAGATCATCTATGGCACAGGAAGAGACCAAAAACTGGACGCCTTTTATGATTTGCCAGGTGGTTTCCGACCTGGGAAGCGCCCTATTCTTACCATGAGGTAATACGATTAGAGAAAGTAAAAACTCTTTAAATAGTTTTATACAAAAAAAAAATCACACTTTCAGGACCCGATGTTACACATAATTTATTACATTCAGGAATTAAATACACATTTTTAGAGCACAAAACAAGGTCTTGACTACGTCTGTAGCCATGTTTAAGGGTATTTCTCTAAGATATTTATACTTTTATTGTTGACAGACCATATTTATTTGTTTGTTGAGAACATTATTTTTGCTTTCTTTATCTATACACATATTCATTACGTTTATCCATTCTTGGTTAAAATTTCCACATTCATTTTCATTAACATTATTCGGATTGTAGCAAATGCGATATTCTTTTCTAATCAATCTTTCTGCTTGATTATTTGCTTCTGTAAGAAATCTAATGCTATTGTTGTCTATATGATGAGTTTCATCAATTATGAGTACCTAGCCCCCAATTCCTGAATTCATTTCTTTATTTTTAATATACCTTAAGTGTTCTGCATATCCTATTCCTTTTCAGGTTCCCATTTTATTTTTAATCATAATTATTTCTACTTCTTGCTTAGCCGCATCAGCTAGAACTGATAGGAACTAATTGACTATATCCAAACTTACCAGTTTAATGTCAATATTTATTTAGGTTCTTCACTGTTTCTGTAAGCTCGTAACTATTAATTACATAGAATTCAAATGTATGTTTCAAGTTGTTTAATTGTTTTGATAACCATTTTGTTAATAAGTATCTACGGTGTTAATAACCATCTACTATGGGTCTG
The DNA here is from genome assembly GCA_022664845.1 of Lepisma saccharinum. Taxonomy (NCBI): domain Eukaryota; kingdom Metazoa; phylum Arthropoda; class Insecta; order Zygentoma; family Lepismatidae; genus Lepisma; species Lepisma saccharinum. Next base: position 37,539 of record JAGDQP010008528.1, read on the forward strand.
AATGGAACGTCTTATTTATGTATCTTTGGCAATCCATATACGAACATAAATTGTGGGACATGTGCTATCAATTTCTGTATCTTTGTAGTGTTAAGTATGTTAGTGTTTCTAATTATATCTTCGAATTCTGAATATAATAAAGTGTCTTAATAAACGTGAAGTGTCTTTTCTACTCATCGATTTAGAATAATGTGTTTATTTTCAACCTTTCTATTCGTTGTACGGTATTTTAAATTAATTCTTAAATGCAATGATTAAAACTATTATTGTAACCATATATTTTAGCTGTTCCCTGGATCTGATTTGTGAAATGGAATTTGATTTATATCCTATGGACATACAGAAATGTAAATGGACAATATCCACACGTAAGTAATATTATCTATTGAAAACATATCTATATTTATAATATTTTATTGGTATTTATTGCTACTTTGGAAACATTTATTAATAACAAGCATAGCTAAACAAGTAGCAACGTTTAACATTTACGATGATCAAACTTATTAAGAAGGTAATACAGGTCAGGGTCAAGAACAAGAATCCGAAAGTACCAAATGTAGATCATTGACAGGGTTCGTGCATGAATGTTGATTCAGAAGGAAATGTTATTTTTCTTTTAAATCGCTGGCATGGAGTGTAAGTGATTGTTAGGCCTAGTCCAGACTATCAGACAAGACTACGTTCAGGTCAGACATTGCGTCTAAACAGAAAGATTGTTAGTCTTTGAACTGAACCAAGACTGAAAAAACGAGACAAAAGTTTGATCACAATAGCTTCAGCGAATGTTTCCGATTTCGAACGGTCATCCACGTAGAGTTTACCATTATATTCCAAAACCAGTTGGTCTGTTTATGTTTTCTTTATGTTTTTAACGTCCTGCCAGAATGTTTTAGGGTCAATTATTATACATTCCTCAATTTCCTGATTGCATCTCCGAAACTGAATTTGTATATTATGTTTAACATTTCTTCAAATTTCCGAATAGTTAATATAGTCAGAATAGGGCCTAGTTCTTTTAATTTTTTTCCGAAGTTTATTTTTTAATTTTAATTCATTATTTCACCGTTAAACCAAGAAGGATAGATTTTCCTCTTTTTAATTTTTGGAGTACATTTATCAATAACTTGGTATAGTTCATTAGAAAAACATTCAACTGCAGTATTTGGGTGGTCTGACTCGTAAACCTGTTTCCAATCTTTCTCATTTAGTTCTCCTTAGAGCTTCATAAAATTGCACTTAGAAAAATTATATGTCATAGCACCAGGGTTATTGGCCTTATTTAATTTGTAAAAGTCAATTTCAATTAGTAAACTAGGATGATGACGATCCTCAGTAACTAAACTTGTGTCTGATGAAAATACTCTTACATTCTGGACTTTGGTTAAGATTATATAAAGTATTCTATTATTTAAATTTCTCACTTTATTTAGTTGTATCAGATTTAAAATATTTATAACTCCTATATTTTTTTCTTCACATTGTTTTAATAATATTGAAAAATTCCCACTTAAACAATCCGTTACAGATTTTAGATTTAGATATCTTAATATTATTGTTCTCTTAAATAAATTATCTTTACTAATTAATTCCAAGTTTTAAAAAAATCCATCTACCTGTCGTTGTCAGTACCAGGAGGAAAATGTGTTACACAAACAAGTATTTTGTCGGCTTCTGACAATTGGATGTGTAACCATAAATCTTCATTGATATTTAATTCACATTATTCTAATCTAAAAGAGACAAACTTATTTTTTACTGCTAGTAGTACACCTCCTCCATCCAATTTTCCAAATAAGTCGAATTTTCTATCTCTCCTATAAATTGTGTATCTATCATCAATTAATTCTGTGTTATATACTCCTTCATTTAGCCAGGTTTCAGTAATTGCTATAATATCAAAGTTATTGGACACAGAATTCAAATAAAAATTATTCGTTTTGGTCTTTAAACCATTAACGTTCTGATAGAAAATTTATATTTTACTTTTAGTTGCCATTATTAAGGCTTAATATGAAGATATTTGATTAGTTTTATAAATATCCTTTAATTTCGATTGATATAAGAGTCAGTCTTCTAATACTGTATATATTTAATATGTTCAGTCGATTAGTATTTATTAATATTTGCATTAATTGCTAAAAAAAAAGGTATCTATTTACAAGTTAAATTTACTATTTGATCAATGTTCCCTTGTAGTTGAACTTATGTTTTAATATTATTTATATAACACATTGTACCCTTGCAGAGAAATTTCCTTAACCATTATACCCTTGTACGTAGCATTCAGTTAACAGAATCGTACAGGCAATTAGAGAAAAGGCGAGCATAATATTAGACATTTTCCTTATAAATAATGAGTACGAACTAAGATAATTTTATATTGAAATTCCGTTATGTCTTCATTTTCTAGGACATTTTTACATTTACCATATTTTGAATTTTATACATACCTTATCCAATAAGCGCATCCTTGTAGCTCCATTCTACAGATAGCTTAAGTTAAAGAACATATTTTAAATTTTGTGTAGAAACAAATTTTAACTTCAAAATAAACAGCTAATCTACCTCGAATTAATTTCTTGCACTTAAAAAAATCTTTACGAGGACCATAATTATGTTCGAGGGATTTTCCTCTTAGCTTCAAGAGGCTTGATTTCCTCATAAGCATAACCTCAAAAATACTTATGCTATCTCATCCAGAGGTTGCACCCTTGTAGCTGTTTATTATTTAGAAACATACAGTAGCTGAATTTACTTCTACTAAACATGACACCTTTGTAACTCGTTTCATATTCAATAATTAGTAAGTCAGTTAATTTATACATATGTAGAGAGTTTTTGTTTGTCCTATTCTCAGACGGGGTCCATTGAATCGTAATCATTAAATTAACAAAAAAATATTGTACTTTCTGAGTTTCCTTGTATCATGATTTGTGTTCAACGAGACAACAGTGAAATTTCTTTGATCATTATACCCTTGTACGTAGTATTAGTCGAGAGAATTATACAGACAATTGGAGAAAAGTCGAAAATAATATTGGAAATTCCTCTTCTAAATGATGATTATGAACTACCGAAATCAAACTGTTGCCTGAACAGATTAATTTTAAATTCAGAATTTTCCTCATGTCTTCATTTTCTAGGACATTTTTACTTTTGCAAGACATGTAATTTAATACATAGCTTATCCAATAACGCATCCTTATAGCTCAATTGCTTGTTCTAATCCCAAATAGGGCATGAATGTGGATTTTAACTCATTGCATTCATATAATCGTGACGGGTCGGAATCCATAATTACTAAAATGGCCCACATAAAGTTAAGATTAATATTTTGGGGGAATTGAAGGTGACAAAATATGAGAACAAAATAGCGAATGTCCTGATGGGATATATATGCATATCTGATCCACTGTTACCACATCTAAGAACTTCTCGGAACATTTATTGTGTTTTAAAGTGAATACCTTAATGCATTCTCATCATACAGTGGAGTGAATCGGTTGTGTTTCGTTTACTGCCTCTTCAGAGAGTATTAAAAGAAGTAAATCAGTGTGTATTCATCTTTATTTTAATTTAGAATCAATTTACGTAATATATGTTTTCAGTTTCCATTAATGTGATGATTCTTATTTGCATCTAACTTGCAGCAGTTACTAATGAATTTCTGAAACTGATGTGGGAAAATTTTTTTTCCTGTAAACTTGAAACAACCTGAGTGGGATTCTATTGATGATATAACACTTCCGAGATTTAAATTCAAATTCAAAGCAAAGAGTTATCCAGGTAATGTTTTCGTTCAAAAAATTCAACTCAATTAGTTTAGGTTGCAATAACTTAATTGTTTGAAAATCATACTGAAAGCCTTGGACATTCGTTTCTCAAATATAAAATTTGCTTTATCAGTTTATTGTATTTATGTTTGTTTCGATCTAGCACTGAACCTGCAAGATATGAGTTAGACGTATTAGCTAAAAGTACATCACATCCACTTTATTAAACAAATGATAAATGGGACTTTAATAATTACCGCGGGATCTCCTTTCTACCAATATGTTACAAAGTAATGAGTAATATCCTGCTAACAAGCTTAAATGTATACGTAGATGAAATAATTGGTGACCACCAATGTAGCGTTAGGAGAAATAGATACACGTTGAACCAGATTTTAGCCTTGAGACAAATATTAGAGAAGAAATTGGAATACAATGGGACGGTTCACCAGTTGTTTATGGATTTTAAGATAGCATTATTCTATCAAAAGAAAAAAGTTATACAGCATCCTAACGCGATTTGGAATTCCGTAAAAGTTCATTCAGCTAGTGAGGAAGAGTCTCAGCAACGCAATAACCAGAGTACGGATAGGTAATAATATGTCAGATAGTTTCGAGATTCGCAACGGATTGGAACAAAGTGATGCTTCATCACGACCACTGTTTAACTTTTTCTGTTAAAATATCTGATTCAGAAAATAAAAGAGGACAAGAAGAAACTAACATTCAATGGCTTGAAGCAACTGCTCGTATCCGCAGATGATGTATATTTAATAGGGGAGGCTATAGACACACTACAAACATCGATGTCTTTGTAGAAGCGTGCGATGAAATAGGTCTACATGTAAATATAGAGAAATCAGAATACGGGACAACAAGCCGAAACACAGGGAAGGAGGAAATAAATACATAACAATTAAAAACGAGAACACAGAGACAGTAAACACATTCAAATACTTGGGAGCATATGTAACAAGAAAAAACGAGGTCACGGAAGAAGTAAAAAGTAGCTTAGGATCGAGCAACGAGTAGTTACATACCTTCCAGAAACTCCTAGCCTCGCGATTAGCGATTAATATCAAGGAAACTGAAATTGAAAATACTCAGAATGGCTATTCTGCCGGTAATACTTTACGGTTGCGAAAGTTGAAATACGAGTCTAGTAGATGAACATGTAAATTATGTGTGTTTGAAAATATGGATTCGAAAAAAATATACAGACCGAAACGAGACTAGATGAGCGGAGGATGCAGAAGACTGCATAATGAAGAGCTGTACGGACTGTATAACTCACCCGATGTTGTAATGAATTTACGACGACTAATATGGGCAAGCCATGTGGTCGGATGAGGGAAATACGGAGCTTATAGAGTGTATTCCATCGTGGTTGGTAAGCTCGAGGGAAAGCTACCATTGGGAAAACAGAGATATCATTGGGAGAACAATATTATAAGAGGTCTTCGAGAAGTAGATGTGCGGGAAGAAAACTGGCTTGATCTTGCCCAGAATAGAATCGTATGGCGAACATTTATTATTGTGGCTATAAACTTGCGAGTTCCATAAGCAATAGAGTTACTTAGTTGGTTTACTTAAGATAAATACTTTATTTAAAATATAACAGTAGATCAAAAATTGGTGTAAGCTATCTAGAAATTTCTCAATAGAATTCTGGAAAATAAAAATACTACCTATCAGGTAACATTAGACATCAGTAGTCAGATAACCTCTGTGTTCATAAACTACAGACAATCATGAGAAGTCGCGTGGATGCCAACCAAACACCATTTGGATATGCATGTGAAGTTCTATCTCTTTAAGCGCAGTTATCCAGCTGTATTGGCCGAGTGATTACGGTCGTGGGCTTCACAACATTACTGGGAGGTAAGTAAGTTCGAGCCATGCTGCCAGCTATGCTGTATATTGTTTTCAAAAAGTAATCTCAATAACACAGCACATTCTGGAACGGCACTTAGAAAAGGCATTGTTCGCTGCTTCCCAAACCTGACTTCAGAAGAGTTTTAAACTATGGATATTTTACCGCCAGCATGTGCTTTACCACTCAGCCACACTTCTGTTTGGCGCATAAAAACAGATTTAAAAATGCCTCTCTAGTTCTATTAATTTCAAATTTAAGTTTATTGCTTGTAATTGAGAAGTTACACGAAGTACCATCGTCTCAGAAATGTTGACCTTTTGGCGTTCAATGCCTTATTTAATTCACCATACATTTACGAGTACTGCAATAAAATTTAGTTGCAATATCTTATCACCAGAGATCAGTAGAACAGCATATCATAAACGGTTGTGTTAAGTAACAAACTTCGAAGTTTTGTTGGCTGCAAAAAATTGACAAAAAAAAAAAAAATAGAAAAAAATACGTACAGGTAGACTCTGTCTTCAAGTACAAATATTAAGATTAGCAAAAGTACACAACAAATTTAGGACGACATAGACTTGAGTGCCTATCTGATGGTGCAAGGCGGGCAGCTGAATTAAACAAAACAATGAATCTTCCTGATCAAACCTATTCCTAAGTATCCCTTCAATACCTAATACCTTCTACCTCCTTTATGCACACCAATTCTGCTTAAGACAGAAATAGATTGGGGCAGTTATTCTAATTAAATACTGTAAGATCCATATTCCTCAATCATTTACTTCATAGTTTATACTCTTCGGTGGTTTCCTCTATCGTTTGGCGTGGGCTTTGGCTCCTGCTCTGGGGTTCGATTCATCTTCCATAAATAAAATTATTCACTTTGATTATTCAACTCTCAGGACGAAAGTAGCCTAAGTTGGCCAGAAGTTCATCCCAGGTGGCCCTGGGTAAATTTACTTTATTGTTTTGTATTGTATTGTAACAAACCTTGAAGCTTATTATCTCAAAACTTCTATCTGTCACTTATGCTTTTATTGTATTTAACTCCTCAATTTATTTCGTTAACCTAGCTTAGGTCAGTTTAGGTTATTCTATGTAAGGTTAGGCTAAAAAAACAACTATAATTGAAGGGATTAATGAAAAAGTCATACACGTCCACTTTTCGGACATTTTGAGTATTTCGTTCATTATTATAGAGAAAAGAAAAAAATAGCTCTACAAGATAGTGTAAAAATAACTCATGTTACACGCTGCAAACCCATTCGGTGACAGGAAAGGTGGTATGCTATTTTATAGCTGGTGCAAAAACAGGATGTGTGCTGCTTTTGCATGAAGTACTTCGTAAATAGTTCTCTGTTTGCATAGCAGATTCGCTAAATACTAGTGACTTCTTTCTGAAGATTACACTCCACATGGCAAAATAGAAATTATCTGGGGTTCTTCAAGCAAGTTCATTGTCCATGAGCTCTTTTATGTAGATTTGAAGGATTTTTGTTCCGAACTGACAAAGACTTACAACAAAGTTTCAAAACCAGCAGACCGGGCGTTTTTCGGGTAAAAAAATGCAGGACGACGATCCACTTGACCTCCAGAAAGCACATAGTATGTTGTTTCTATACATACAACATTGATGTTTAAGGGTCAGTTCTACAATGGTCGGCTAAGCTTCTGGCCAGGGCTAAGTTGAGGCCAAGTCTCACTTTGCGTACTCTCATTGGCCAAACTATGACTTGGCTTCAACTTAGCCCTGGGCAGAAGCTTAGCCGTCGATTGTAGAACTGAGCCTAAGCTGATTTACTTTTCCTCAAAAACTGGAGTAAAGCCACCAAAGTTGTACAACAAACCTGTCCCTGTCAATATGAAGGAAGTTCGAGATGTAGAAAGATAACTGCCTCTTATCCTCCACTACATAAAGACCCATTACAGAAATGATGTCCAATGGGAGAATATGAAGAATCGTTACGCAGTATCACTGATTCTGAGTGAGCGCTTTCCTTTCCCTATTTTAGCTTTCATTGAAGTACTGTGAACAGTTTTGGTGTCGGGTTCTTTCTTTAGTGCTACCCGTCATTTGTACCTCTGAGTTTATTAACATTCTTGTACAAATAATACAAAACCGTTCTAAACAGGTGTAAGTTGAAATACTGCAGTTTCGTGCAAGAACAACATACTTCCAAAACATTAATTCAAGTACTACAGCAAACAATATGGTTTAAAAAGCTCTTTTCTTTGGTATAGCATGCAGAGTCACTAACAAAAATGACTGATGCATATTAAATTTCCATAAATATCATACAATCTGTAATTTTACATACAGTTTTTAGTTTCTCCTGAAAAATCTGTGTTCACGGACAGGTGTGGTTTTTGCACTCACCCTTTCAATTCCTTTCTTTCAATATACATTATTATATTTATGGCCTTTATCGAAACCTAATATTCAAGCCATTCAAGCTGGTGGATATTTTATGTACACTGACAAAGCCAAGTGTTTTAGAGGCACACGAGAACTACATAAATGAGATCTAGCTCTATTTTGTAGCTCAAAGTTCTAACTGAATTTATGTAAGCCGGCTAACAAGATTTGTTTCACACAATTCTTTTTTAAGTATGTGATCAAGTTGTGTGCAGATGGCGAACACGAGAATCTATGAACGAGTGTATGTTTAGAAATAATTATTTTATATGATATTGGTAATAGAGAGGAGTGCGTAATATTCCTCTATATGAATTGTCCAGGAGAAAGGGACCATATTAAAAAAAATGAAAATACGTCTAAGCTCTTAACAAGTACAAAATACTGACAGCTAGCCGCCAGAATAGCTCCCATGAAAGAGCGCAAATAATCCATAGGTTTTAACGATCCTTAGAATATTAAATTAATTGGAATAAATAGAAGTCAACTTAATAATGCTGACATATCTGGAAATTCCCCCTTTACCTATACTCTTCAAGTCATTAAAGCTGTTTACGTTGAGTTTTAATAATAATAAGGTGATTAGTTTGTAGTCTCTTATATTGGATACATTTTTACACATACCTGTAGGTAGGTATCAGATGTAGTAGCATGGTTGCAATTATACAAATCCAATTCTTTCTTTACATAATTTGCGGTGGCTAATGTGTTTAAAATTGACGTACCTTTATCAAGAATTGAGTTGAATTTTGTTACTCTCCTGCAGATCGTGCTTACTCAGAACTTGAGTTGCATGTTGGGTTATATCGTGACCTTTCATCTCATTTACTGATGACCTATTTTCCCAGTGGACTTCTCGTGATAATGTCATGGTGCAGCTTCATCATAAATCCAGAGACGATGCCTGGAAGAATTGCTTTAATCACCACAACACTTCTTACATTGGTTACAATGTTCAACTCCCGTAGGTAAGGTAGCCTCTCAACTCTGTATTTACCCTAACGGTCAGGGTAATAAAGGCCATTAATTTTTACATGGTACAGTCATTTATTTTATACTTGCTATGGTGTAGTAACAGTATAGCTATATGGTATACTTATGATAAATTCGGGGTTGGATCTAAAGTACATCCTTGAAGTACGCGTCTACACAACTAACTTTCTCTAGTAAAATTACCAAACTTTCGATAATAACTGTAGTCAGCATTGTCACTTATTATGATGCTTCAGAACATAAAAAATATATATCTTTTGATAACGATAATAGCAGTAACTTCACTGGATTGATTGAATTATTAACGTCCTAAACTTCTAAGAACGGGATCTACAGTTTAATGTGGGCCCCGAACCACTTGTGTTCCCACCGGGAATCGAATCCGGGATCCCTTGATTACAAGGTAGCGAGCGTTAGCACTCACCCACGGGGAACACATAACTTCACTGGAGTAAAAAAGTAATATTGGTAGTGGTTCTAATATCCACCATGGTCGTAGTTTAACCAATAACCTAAGTATAATTAGTAGGTTAGTACAACGTAGAATAGCAATACAATACTTAATTTATCAGTAGTAGTGGTGGTAGTAGCTGATAAAGTAACACCGGTAATAAAAGTATGATCATAGTTCCAGACATCAAGATTTCCTCTGAAGACAGTTGATATTAATTACCAACCCAATTGTAACGTAGTGTAATCCGTTCTCTTTTTTCTTTTCATTACGGGGTAACGTAAACACATCTCGGGTTGATCATTCTCCCTATCATATTATACAATAACTAATCCTGAGGTAGTATGTAGAAAAATGTATGAAACTCATCCGGAAAATATATGGTGTGTCCATCGACCTCCATTAATACAATACTGGACTGACTGCAGCCATTGAAAATTTCATGAATATGTGAAGCTAGTGAGCGGAGAGGAAACTTAATCTCGTTTGTCCACTTCCAGTCTAAACCAATATGGACCAAATTTTCGATTCTACCTCAGTTTTTTACGCTTAATAACATTGTGTGGCCCGTTTTTATTTATGTCTTAATTCTGGCAAAAATAATGTAAATATTATTTGGAGTATTTTCTATTCTATGCAGAGTACGATATACTCTTATATGAATTACTCTGGAATTAAGACTTAAATAAAAAATCGGGCCACACAGCGATGAGAAGCGTATAAAACTGAGTTAGAACTGAAAATTTGGTCCATGTTGGATTAGACTGGAAGTGGACAAATGAGTTTAAATATTTGCTCTGGCGTCTATCTTTTAACACTACACAGTCACTCCAGTATAGTTTACGTAGAGCTCGATGGGTGTGTCGTATCATAATCCTTCTAATTTTAAGTACGTTACTAAATAAACTTCGTATTCGTATTTTGTAATCTAGCTTGGAAATAGCTAATTATGCCCATCCATTGCGCTTTAGTTTTATTAATTGCTGTTTTAAAATAATATTTATCATATAATACAGTCTTGCAGTCTAACAGTCTTAATAATTGATGTTTTAAGGTCAGTTATTTATTGGTCGCTATGGTTTCTGTTCGCCATATCTGTCAGTCACTCTTAACTCTCCTGTCAGTGTCGCATTTGATGTTATCACAGTTAATTTTGAATTTTCATGATATAAAACTATTATATAAAACACTGCAATACTTTATAACACCACTGAGTAAATTTTCTTGAAGGAAAGGCCGAAAAAAACAACAACTTTGGACTATTATAAAAAATGCACAGGAGATTTCAACAGCTTTCTTCTAGTTCGCCGCCATCTTGCCAATCGTCACTAAACCTACTTACTTACTTAGTAGATTCCGCGTCTAAAACAAAAGATAATCTAAGAACAATGTTGCCACATACAAATTCATTGCAATCCGAAACTTATCTATAAACCATTGCAATACTGCTTTGTAGAATTAAAATGTTAAATTGGCTCTCAATCTTAGGTCCGCTTGACACGGAAGCATCTTAGCTCTAGCAGTAATACCAGCGTGTAAAAGCAAAAAATTTATACCATAGTATCTTGCCGTATTGTAGCATTCTTGCTTTCACATGCTGGCACTACTGCTAGAGCTAAGATTAAATCGTAGCATTCCGTGGAAAGCAGACTTTACGGTCTCATAGAAAATATGTCTGTTTGAACTCCGTATCATAAGAACTACAACACTCACGGAAATTATGTCAATGAGAACACCAATACAACTACGGGGAGTTTATAATATTATGCAAATTTGTTAAATGTAGGATAAACAGTATTGGGTGTCATGACGTCTATACATGACTGCTAACGAGTGTCCACGACTGCGTCTGTACACAGTTTACAGCAGGTTGTTGATGCTTTCTTGTCGTAAGTCTATTATTATTGCACCAGTACGATCTTCCAGTATTAGACAGATTTCAGATATGGTAACGTGACACTATGTGTCTCTCGAAACTATCACAAGACGGTCTATTGGAATTAAGTCTGAAGATCGTGCAGGCCATTTATGATACATACCATCGGCGTTCAGATCAACTGACTGTTAATATTATATATATATATATATATATATATATATATTAAAATCTAATTGTATTGACCAACCCCTGTGTTACTGCTTACAGTTACAGAATTTGGAAATGAGGTTCGACAGGCCTTTTCTGTGTTTCACCAGACTAAGATCGGGATCAAATGTTACTAAAAAAAATGGCACTATCTTTCTTATCTTTGTCCCTAGAAGAATGATCTACGAAAGATGTCATCACCAAAACAGATTATGTTAGCTTGCCTTTCTATATCACAGGAAATAACAAGTTAACACATGTACTTGTATGTATAGAAAAGCACTATGAGATCAACTGAAACACGCACGTACTATAAAATATTATTTCTATCTCAAAGGTACAGGAGAGAAGCCAACGATTGAACGAAATCGGGATGAATAAAATAATCTTTGAAACAATATTATTTTTTCCTTTACTCAGTTTTAGCTTGTCATGTACTTTGTTGTTCTCATTACAGACCTTGTTATGTTTCATCTATTATGAAAGAAACGAAGATCTCTCATTGGTCTCTTAGGCCAGAACTGCTTAAAGGCCATAAACGAACTCAAATTTAATTAAATATTCTGAAATATCATCATCTCTTATTCACATTTTTTATCAGCGTTGATTCTTTAATTTCATTGTTCTCTTGTTTTGATATGTTTGTATCTCTGTAAGTATATTGTATGGAAACGACTACTTGCTGAAAATCAGTCCGATAAATCATTATTGTATGTAAAGTGAATAAGTTATTTACATATAAACATTTACAATGGTATTGTTTTTTCTTTCTTTTTACGCAGGCAGAAACTACGTACTTCCTTCCATGTGAAACCTATTGAAGTGTGGTTGATTGTTTGTATGACTTTAGTAGTTACTGCTCTCCTGGAATATGTTCTTATTCTTCCGGGTACACGGTACAAATTCTCTTGCCACAAACAAGATCATTCTGAGAAAATTCTGATCGTCCAGACTGGATTTAATTCAGTGGTAAGAAAACGTATAAATATCGAGTTAGGTGGATACAATATATCACAAAGGAAAGAGTTTCAGAACCCTAGAAAATAAGATGTTTCCGATAATTTCTAAGGGGAAATATTAATTAAAACTGGAATTCATGTTATAAAATACATACGTTTCGTGGTACGAACTGACTTGACCTTGCAAATTGAGGAGTGTCAGTCGTAAAGGATTTAACAACAAATGTCATATCAGTATTGAAGGTCACAGACCATCAGTATCAGATAAGCATATATTACTTCTTGATTGATATAGGTCGGGATATGATCATACCAAGCAACTACGTTTCAACATTATCTAACTTTCTATCTGAGACACATTTTCTATAAAGACCTTTGAACAGTGAATTGAAACTAACCGAAAGTGAGCTTCCTCAGACAAAAAGCGAAAGATCGGTTGTAAGGACTTTAGATTTGCAATCAGTCTCTTATCTCTATGATTGTATCTGAACAGAAATTAAATGAATTACCAAACAACAGATTATAACTAAAAACTTGGAATAATAACTTTATTGCTTAAACCTTTGATGCATATAAGTCCGGAAGAGAGTATCTAATAAGAACAGTTAGATTATCGTTAGAAAAGCCCTAAGTAGACTGGTACATGAAAAGCTACCTTACCACGAGAATATAACTGTTTGTTATTGATTAATAGCATAATTATCTTGAGAATTAAAGATTACCGAGGCAAAGAAAATGCAAATTGTCCTTAATCTTAAGATTCTACAACTGTTCGGGCAAGAAATATTCCATAACCAGACATTTTTTGACGTGGTTGCCATTTTCTAATGGTTGAGTACTTGGACGTTAAAAGGAAGCCAGTTTTGAATTTCTGCTCATGGTAACATTATTTTTTCTCATGTATTTTTGAAAACTGAATTCCATTTGAGTTTGAATTTCTTTCGTTTTTTGGAAATTAGTTTTTAATTAAAATTATATCTGAAACTTGAAGCATATTACAACACATTCTTCATCTACAAATAATTGTTTTTATTATCTTCGTGACAAGTTAATTACGTATTACGATTATTTCCTTACGTGTAATTAATTTCTTTCTCTTGTTTCCAAATCTGGACAATTTTGTAGAAGCCTTTGGAATGCCGCGAAATCAAGAAAAGTAAATGCCGTATTTGTAACAAGTTCTGTGATTGGCTAAACACTTTGCTGAGAAAACAAGGAATTCTGGATGTTCTGGCACTCATCTTTTTCCCAGTGTGTTTTGTAATCTTCAACCTGATCTTCTGGAATCACACCTTGAATCAGATGAACAAGTTATGGGGACAGCTGCTGGATGAATTGGAGGTTGTAGAAGACTATTGAGTGGGACATAAACCAAGGTACAACAACATTTAAAGGCAGAAGTGATAGAAGAATTTTGTAAAATGGTGAATTGTAATTAATAGGGCAACAACAGTCTGTGGTTAAATAGCAAAGGAAAACTTCTATGTAGTCAACAGTTAACATATTATGAAGCTATGTAATCCTCAAAGTAAGTGTTAATAACATAAATAGTTCCATGTATTAATCTATTCTTTTTTAAGCTGTCATTTTTTCTGTAACGTTTCAGTGGAACATGTTTTCTTTACTCTGTGAATTATATATGTGGCTATTTTGGCTAGCATTATGAGCATTGCTTGTAATTTCAGTTATCATACATGACGATGAGCGATAACATGAAAATTACAATATCTCCTTTAGTACCATGTCTTGTGAACATTTCAGAAACGTTTCAGAACTGTACTGCAACTGCGTTCTTATTATGCAGACCTATTCAACTCATCTTCGGGGAAATTCGATAGCTCCGAAAGAACCCGAATATCAGCTGAGCTCCACAAAGGTGCCCATGCTATAACGCTGTTAAAGTTGACGTTTTGGCCGCGCGGTATCCTAGCATCCAGACCGAACGGCTTTATACACACGGAGTAGCGCATGAGTTTAGTATGGACGAAAAAGAGAAAAACGGTTTTCTTTTATAACATTTAATAGTTAAATTATGCTTTACAGTATGATTACATGCTTTACGTTTGACTGCAAATACTATACTTTATGTCAAACATAAATTTTGCAGGTTTCCAAATAAAAGAAGACATTACTGTTATGGACGAAGATGTGCAGTCTATTTACAATCCATTTTGTTTTAGATTTGGCAATTCTATTTGTTTTAGAAACTCTCTCTTTGTTAATATTTAAAATATCTAGTAACAGCATTAAATGACTTTGTCTATATTTATATTTTAATGTGTTAATTGCATTCAAAGGGGCACGGAACAATTGTTTGTTGTTTTCAGTCTCTTTAAGATCAACTGGACCGTATGGTAGCATTTTTAGTTCCTATAAATTCTACGTGTATATCTAATTAATGTTTCACTAACGCATTTTCAGTAGTTGTTTACATTTTTTACAACAGATTCTCAATCGATATTCACGCGAGTGGTATCTACTTTACCCATTTAGAACATGAATGATACAATTTTTCATCTGTCGGATTAAATAGCGGAGATACAGACTGTAATGTATAATCCTGAAAATTCTAACGGAATTGCAAATGTCAGACAAAAGCTATAGTGTTAACAGATTTATTATATGTTTACCTACAAGGGTTGTGTGGAATCTAGAAAATAATCACGAGGACAGACTCCATGCATCGAGATGAACTTTGTACTAAATTCTGAGACTTACCATGTAACAGTGTTAGGTACGATGTGGCACAATATTAGCATTTGCAGTGGCTTTTAATACTTCACACTTCTCTGAAACTCGGAGCCGATAATTATGTTACCGAATGAAAACTATGTGTTGATTTCAAATTACTTTTCTTTGTCAAGTTAGGAAGACCTGTCTCAGGCGTGGTCAACTTCTTCCTGTACGAGGACCGTTATATGATGATGACGGACTGCACGTTTTTAGGCAGAACTTATAAAAAACTGAACTTGGCAGTTTTTCAAGGCAATAGATGATATAATTAATATCTTTGTAAAATTATTTTACTATTGGAATAACAATATATCCGTAGAATACTTGATTCTGAGCCCAGCGGCCAGCTATCCTGACTGAGGTTTTTTCTCCAGGGTTTGTCCTCAGCCACACCAGACAATTGCCGGGATGGTACCCTCAACTTTGGCCCTGGCCAACTTCTTCTGGTATCCTTTTACCCTGAGTCTTAGATACTTGAAGGCTATAAATATATTTAAGTTCAAATACTTGATTCTTATTGCGTGCCTCACCAATTACATTTCGGACCGCGTGCAGCCCATGACCTTTCTGTTAGTCATGCCTGACCTATATTATGGCTTGTTTCAAAACACTGGAAACAGTGTTCTGGAACATTGCATGGGTGTAAAAAAAGTGATCGGCTCATTTTCTAAGTTTTAAACTAAAAAAAAAATCTGTACGTGAAATAAAAAAAATCTTAGTATTTGTTCTCTGTTAGTATAATATAGGCGATTCATCTTCTGGCAAGTTCACAAAAGTGAATCTTACCTGTAAATGTTCGCATGTACCAAGGTAGAGCACAAGTTTACTTCTGAAACCTCTCTCAAAATGGCACGCTTCTTAAACAACTGTTTGTTTAAAGCCAATATGACGGCCCCCACAATTCATTTGTGTCTAAGGTCAGCACGCGAGGAAACACTATCTCTGTGCAAGTCGCGTGTGCAATAAAAAAGCACGATAAACACCGACCCTGACTTACCTAACCTCCAAGCGCCCTTGATCACTACTTTTATTAAATTTCCTAATGCGTATATACATAAAAAAGTCAATTTTCTTGAAGAAAAAGAAATATGTAAAAGTAACGACGCCAGGCTTCGATCCCGGGACCTCTTGAACTTGATCAACTTTCCAACACGTAGACCACAAGGCCAAGCTATCAGTTGCGAGGTAGGGGCTTTTCTGGGGGTACTAATAGTTGAAGGAGTTCTGCTCTTTCCAAGGAGTCCTGCGCGTGTGCGACAGTGGGCGGAGCTTTGGACACTTGTATGAATCTAGAATGAATGTAAAACAAAAAAACCCTTGATCTTATTTCCTATTGCGTAAGTCTTTTGTTGTTATTATTATTATTATTGTTGTTGATATTGTTTGTTACAAGAACGGTATAAAATGGCGTTTGCTGTATCCGTGCTAACTTCTAATATTTAAATATAAATAGAACATAGTCTTGTTCGTTTATTTACCAACAGCAGTAATAAAAAAGTGGGCGCTATTTGGACCAAACAATTTTAGCTGTTATCATCTTTATAATTGTCTGTTGGAAAGCCAATTTCATAATATATTCATATTGTAATTGCGTGTTATAGTTGAGTACGTGGCAAAAGAGACAGAATCAATTGTAATGTTAGACATGAAAAATAAACAACATATATAATCTTCCTAATGTTTTTATATCATTTGGCTCCTATAATATGACTCTATTGTTCTCCTTTAGGTACTACCTGCGATTGTCTGACGTAAATTATTCCACCTGAGTGTCTCTGTTTGTTGAGTGATATGTAGTGGATACCCAAATGGTTGATTTCAGTACATTTCAGGAATTTTGGTAAAGTTATTGAGAACTTACTTTTAGAGTATAAAAAGAGTATTCATGTGAGCGAAAGACTTCCGTAGATTTCGAAATGTCTTAATTATAACTTCTGTTCATTTTCATTAATACGGAAAGATGCTTTTACGAAGTTTGATACATCCATGCACTACATTGTCTTTACTTACAGGGTCTTATTTTATGCTCAAAAATTGCTTTCGTAAATCATTTTATATAAAATTCAGTGTTCATTAATCTGAGACATTTATTTACCTACAATTTATAGAAAATAAAATATATGAAGCAAATAATTAGATATGCACAAGATGCTTTCATTGTATATACCGCTCGCCATTAAAATGCAACACCGAGAAGGAGACATCGGATTAAATGAAAATTTGCAGAATACATAGAGCATGTAAAGATAAACAACTGATTAGCACGACAACCCGAGGCAACGGGTATGCCATCTAGGACCAGCAATCGGAGACATGCCAGAGAACCACAGTGTAGTGGTAGACGACTGATTTAGTGACCTGATAACGTGAGTGCATGGTCGAATTATGCCTTGTCGTCGAATGTGGTTTTGCCCTTTAAGCAGGTTTCCTGCCTTGTCTGTGGAAGAACTGTGGCATATCACGAGTGCGGTTTATCCTGAGTGCGTCCAGAGTGCAGTGCATGTGGACCCTATGGCTTCACGAAGGCACTACGTAACGGCATGCCGGACCCAAACGACGGACTGCGGGGACAGACGATTTGTGCACACACACTGGCGGATGTTGCACAGCATCCAATGTACGCACGAACAGTTATACATCGTCTGGCAGAGCGGGGCATATTTGCATGGCGCCCATTGCTGAGGCTTCCTCTGACTGCACAGCATAGGTATAAGCGACTACAATTGTGTCGCGGACGTTCCGCAGGAAGAGCCAAACGACAGACCACCCCCTTTTAAAACGAACTCCGTTTCTGTGTGCATCATCATCCATATCTGGTTGTACCACGGCACTAGGCTGGGTGACGCCTGCGTTTTGCATCGCCACTCGGTCCGACACCGTGTGTTATGGTGTGGGGTATCATTGGATTCCGTACTTGTTCGTGTCTCGTACACGTTGATGGACACGTGACCATCCAACGGTAGTACATCGACAATATGTTGAACCCGGTTGTGGTGCCTTTAGTGCAGGCCCTACTGAGGAGCACGTACCAGCAGGATAACGCCTCCCCGCATGTGGCACGTGATGACCTAGCTTTGCTGACTGGACACAATGTTTATCTGCTTCCTTCGTCGGTGCATTCATCTAATCTGGAAAATTCGAGTCTGTTATCTTCTCTCTTTTTTGGTATTGCATTTTAGATGACGTGCTGTGTATACACAATATATATATATATATATATATAT
>JAGDQP010008529.1:6696-31217 GCA_022664845.1 Lepisma saccharinum
TAGATAGATAGATAGATAGATAGATAGATAGATAGATAGATAGATAGATAGATAGATAGATAGATAGATAGATAGATAGATAGATAGATAGATAGATAGATAGATAGATAGATATCTTACAGTGCCTTGATCCAACGCTCTTCTCATTCAATGAGCAATACATATGTTCGAATCCAAAATTTTCAATGTAGTTAAAAGACTGATTTTATTTACATTTCTGGGCATTGACTCGGATCTAATGTTTTAGCCAGTCCTTCAAAGGATTATGTATCTGACGAACACTCTTTCAGGGATTTGAGGACGGCAGAAGGAAGGTACCATCGCGGAACTAAGGGGTCCTGAAATACCTTAGTCAGGCATAACCAGTAATACGACTCGAACCTGCGTGCCTCTCCACTTACAACCTTAAGTCCACGATCATAACTGCTGGACCAAGCAGTTTGGATAGCAGCTTAGTTATTAATTAAATCATTCATACTAACAAAGTTGTAAGTTACATTTCTGTGAACATTGATATAATAACGATACAAAAGTTTATAGAGCTTGATAATACAACAGAAACACTTTAACAGAAAGTAATATGGTTCATTGTTTCCGGTCTCCGGTAAATATCTACGTTTTGTTGGTTTCAACATTATTTCGTTTCAGCTATTAAGTTCCAGACTTTTACAACACGTACAAATATGTTTCAAGCATGGAGAATACAAATGATTTCTTTAAATATTGCTGAAGCTACAGACATTGATCATTTGGGATTTATAAAATCAAAACTTCTTTTGCATATGTCGACTCCATAAGCCAAGGGATACATGTGATATTGACGATTAAAAGAAAGTTTATGGTAATCTTTTGTATATAACTCGAAATATATGTGACAAAAAATTGTCATATTTGTACATAGACCAAGGTTTCTTTATACACAATATGACAGTTTTGTGTCACATACTTTCGGGTTATATATAAAAGATTACCATAAACTTTCTTTTAGTCATCAACGTCACTTATACTCCTTGCCTTCCGAAGTCCACATAAAGGTCTTTACCAGCAAAGAGATGTACGAGAAATATATTTCACTCATTAATAGAATAAAAAAAGGATATAGTACTTCTACCCAAGAGCCATAACCCAATCCCCACCACAAATACAACCAAAAGAAAAACCTAAAAGCATTGGAAAAGAGACAAGAGGAATCCATCTAACTTCCGTCATACAACTATGTGCTCAACTTTACAAATCAGAAAGGAGTAAAACAAAGAATTAAAGCTCCAACGGAGGAAGAGGAGGAGGGAAAAGAAGAAGAAGCATAAGAAGAAGAAGAAGTAAAAGGGACATTTAAGTTTTGGAGATGTTCCCTAAATTTTCTCACTCTGCCATTATAACAGAGTGGTAACACTTTCCCGTGGTTGAAAAGACCAACTTATATAAGGATCAAAAGAAAAAAGCAATGGGTCCATTATCTCAGAATTCCTCAAGTTTCTATATGTCCCTGAATTAACAGCAAGGATAGGAAATGGACTGCCAAAAGGGGAAAAGAAAGAGGGATAGAGAAGGGCTCAAAAGAGATTTAAAAAAAAAAGTAAAAGAAGTGTTATGAATAAAAGCAGTGTTGCCATAGAGAAAAAAAAGAAGCGGGAGAAAGAGACGAAAGCTTCATAGAAGAGGAAAGGATAAAAATCGAAGTGAAATAGGAACAGAGGGGGGACAAAAAAGAAACGATGGAAGCCTTCAGCAAAAGAAGTGGTTTGCCTCTTTGCTCTTTTGGTTAGAATCAAGCAAACGGAAGAGCGAAATCATGTGCCTGGAAGTGGTAGTTGCAAAGGGAGAAAAATTAGCAGAGAAATATTTTTTTTTGCGTAGTTTACAAAGTTGATTTTTTTTATTTGTCTGTACACATAGACACTTATATCTAAAGAAAATGTTTGGAAACTTTTTAGAACAAATTTCAAACAAAATAAAAGTGGCGAAAATAAGAAACATATTCTGATTGACCTTTAAATACACCCAGTTCAGCACAATGGTTTCAATTTTTAAAATTTGTCTTATTTTCGATTATTATCTTAAATTTTAAGTTACTTCAGTTTTTCGTAAGTCACTATCGTTTACGAATTATGACTATCTTTGAGCTACTATTATTTATGAAAACACATGTATTCATTAATATACGTGTAGACTGAGATTCACAAATCATGACGGATTTGGTACACTTTCTAAGATTGAAGTGTTTCTCAAGAGGGCAATAATGAAGCAATGTTCACTATACAGGGTGTTCCGTGGGGATGAAACTGAACACATTTTGCACACGTGTTGTTCACATAAAAACAAGACTTGTTCTTTGCTGAGAAATGCCACGTTTTCGCAGTGTTGCCAGTTGAAATTTCCTAGCATGCCTATTTATCTGTGTGTATGTGGGAGGAGGTATATTTTACTAACACATATACATACACGTAGCTAGATAAATAACTGGCGTTGGAAAAGAGACTAATTGAAACTAAAGTACCATGTAGGGGACCTCAAAACATGACAAAAATTTCGTTACAAATCTTTAGCATAATGTTTACTTTCGGTGCTAGAGGCATACACATTTATGACGTCATTTTCAGAAAAAGTCTAACAAACCATGTCGGTTTATCAAAGCACAATCAAGATTATACCCAATACAAATACATATTTCAACAAAGTGTTTACCAGCGCAGTAAATTCATTATATAAAAAAAAATAGTATGGTTTCATAGTGCAAGTATTGAATACTGCTTTAAGCGGTAACCCCCAATCATAAACGTTGCTGAAATTGATGTGTCGGGAACATATTTGATTGTGATTTGCTAAACAAAAAAACATGGCTTAGAGATAGGAAATCGTTTGTAACCATGCCACCCCTAACTTTGCACGCCTCTAGCTCCAAAATTATGCATTTGCGAATAGGACGCCTGCAAAGTAATGCTTAGAACCATTAATCTGCACTACTTCTGAAAATTTGAAGGAAATCGGAGGGCTAATGGTCGGATTTGTTCTGACAAACAAAAACCATTCTTTCGTTACATTTTTAAAAAAGTTGGCATGTTGTGAGTATTTAATGATTGAATCGGTCATTGTTAAAAGGAATTTGTGCCATTAGAAATATATAGGACATATCTCCTTTTAAAAGAGACCAATTCAATTATTACTCTATTCCACGTTAGTTTTGTCATAGAAGGATATTTTTGTTTCTTTACAACATCTCTTGGCATGATCAGCGTAAGTGAAATAACGATTGCTGTTTCGCCTAAAATGGCGATGATGTTTCTGATCTTGCAACTTTAGAAAACTAAAATTAGGCGAAATAAGTAAACAATCTTAATTTCTTTTGTTTGAATCCTTCCTACAATTTCTTTTCTACGTAAGGAGAGGCATAGTATTTTGTTACAAAAATACAAATAACTAAGCCAAAGTATTGATGGCAATGGAGTAGATGTGCATATATGAGCTTAACATTAATAGATACGAATTAATGGCATATGAATGGATTCAGACAGATATAATGGAGGTAAAGGGATTATTTGGTCTGCGTACGTGTGTGTGTGTGTGTGTGTTAGTTGCTGAAAGGGTTTCCATGTCATCTGTAATGGTATATTATGAGAAACTATTGCTTATTATGAGAAATGTTCAGTTGCACATGCCCTGCCTGATAATGAAAAGAAAAAAATTAGAGTCACAAAATGAAGCATTGCATTGAAGTTTTGGAATCTACGTGGATTTAAAACTAAACATCCAGAATAGTCATGGAAATAATGTATGTGATGTATATTTCCTTTCTCAGCTGACTCTTTTTCTTTCCTCAGCTTTCTCTATTTTAAGAATTCACGCTAGTATCTCAAACTAAAGAGAAACAAAAACGGTTACTTAAAATTGTGAAATAAAAGTTCTTATCTGTGCACCGAGAATTTTTTTTTTCTTAGAAATGAGATATCAGCATTTGAAAAAAAAAATGAAAGGAGTGCAAACCGGTTTGGAAATAAGATCATTAAATCTTATTTCCAAATCAGAATGTTCTCATTTTTAATTGAATGAGAATAGTGATATCTCATTTCTAAAAAAAAATGTTTCACGGTGTACAGATAAGAACTTTTATTTCTCAATTAAAAGTAACCGTTTCTTACTGTTTTGAGATACTGATTTGATTTCAGCAATGTTGATTTATACGATTGGTTTTATAATGTGATGATGTAGAAACTGACAGGTCTTTGAGTTTGGTTAGCCTTCTCCATTTACAGAATCACGCTAGTTTGCAGTATTCTGACAGGGGAGGACATTCAAATATTACGTAAGCAAATTTTAGTCATTTTAGATCCCCCTCCCCGTTTGTAAGCATAACTAAGCAGACACCCGACCCCTTCCCATTGCGCTTACGTAAGATTTCCAGATTTATTACCTACACTTGGTAGTCCAAGAAATGTATAAATCTTTTAATCTATACTATTTTGTTTTTAAACGAATCTTTCGTAAACATTGTTCCTATCTCCCATTGTCAGATAAAATAGGTAAAGCTTGAGCCCCCTCCACCCTTTAATGCTTACATAATAATTCAATGACCCCGCACCCGCTTGTGTTTGTCATACGTTTTCTATGCAATTGTCAATTTTATTAGCGAAGTATAAAACTGAAGAGATTCTAAATGTGATATTGAAATGGAAGTTTGTTTGCCTCACAAATGGCTGAGTCCGGCTACAATCCAGGAACTGACCATACTGACTATGATTTATCTTCTTCACAGCAGGTAAACACCGGGAAGGTAATTTAAAATATTGGTAATGTTGTTCTTATAATTCTTACTGCTGCCACATTCACAGCCCCGTCGTACGCGTGGTACTTTTTTGTTATAAAATTTATTAAAATATAAAATCAAAAGATTACGAGAAAAGACTAAGACGTATAATTCTGATTTAAACTTCAACACAGAACCACGGAATAAATTTTCTTTAAGTTCCATGGTGAGAACAAACTTTCTTCCACAACAATATGAATATAGTCTTAGAAAGAAAAAGAAGGTAAGGAGACTGAATTTGAGGAAATGTTAGCATTTACATCAGTTCAGACTTTTATCCAATATAAAAACTCAACATCATAAATGTGAATTGTGTTCTCTATAAACTTTCTTCAATTTTCTTTCTTTCTTTGTTGCAAGTTTCTCTTTGAGAAATATTCTAGGAAATATGTTTCTGAAAACACGTAACAAATCTTCTGATGTTAGTGAAGAAATATATGCATGTCTTTTGATGTGTAAGCAATAAAATGTAGGAAACCGACAACACAAAAACGTTAATAAAAGTCGATTTTTATCCATATTTTAAGCCTCATATTAATAATAACAGACACAGAGAACTATACTTACAGGGTGGGTAATCTTTCAATCATTGTAGGCCCTGGTGAAAGTATTATACTGGGTTCTCTAATCATATATGCATTGGAATAAGCATTTAAACGATTTAAAGCTATTAATTTGTTGACAACAATATTAATGCTAGCATCAAACCCATAATTTGTCCAGGTGATATCGAAAATAAAACCATTTCCATGCCAACCCACTTTAGGTTTGTTCCTTCGAGTACAAGGGAAGGGATTCTGAAAGGTAACCCACTTTGTCAAATTTTCATTATCTATGTATTGTAGGCAATACAATAGCAAAACTCGGGAAGTTCTTTATTATTAAAATTAGCTCATTAGCATTAAAATTAAGTAATAATTGTAATTAAAGTTAAGCAGTGGTAAAACTACTAGAAACCAAAGAAATACCTATCAAATGATTTATCAAACTGTACAAGGGAATTTAGTTACATGCAATTATCACAAGTAAATACACTTAAAACATGGTATTTCTATACCAGTTTTAAGCAAAGAAAATAAAGAAAAGCCGTGAGCAAGTCGCTAAAAAGAAAAGAAAGTAACATTTTTCATAGAAGAACCCATATAAATGCTTCAGAGACATCTGCATGAAGAAACATTAACAAGAAACAATGTTTTTACTGGAGCAAAGGGATACAAGGGACATTTTCGAAAAAAAAAAAACGTTGGAAGTAATCTTGATATATGTGGCACAACATTGTTATATTTTGTACATGAACACATTTAGGCCCAATATTTTTTTTACAATATATACAACGGGTCTGCGTCCATATAAATCAGGTTCTACATAAAATATTACCTCGAACTTCTATTATTCGTCGATGTCACTTGTATCCTTTGATTACTGGACCTATGCCTTTAAGAAAACATTCGATAGTTACATAGATAATAGTTTTCTTTCAATTGTCTGTCTTTTGTGTAGCGATTAATTCTGGCTAAACTGATATTCTGATGCAAATAAAGTTCTGAAGTAATCAAGTTGTATTCAATAACTTGCCAAATCTAATTAGTATAGTCAGATGCAATACAATGGCTTCTCATCTGCTCGAAATAACAGATTCGATTTTTCTGATAGTGGACATCAAGATCTGATTTTTCTGTAGTGATCAATATTGTAACTCATTTTTCTGTTTATTCTGTCATAAAACCATAACTATACAGTACATACGTATCGTCACCTTGGAACCAAAAGGTACTATGTCCACTTGAGCTAATTTTGAGAAAAATAATTTTAAAGTTTGAAGTTCCATTTGAAGTCTGTATGAATTCATTACATTTCTGACAAACGAAGCTTTCTTAAAGACTTAATAAACACACTTCCTCTCAGTTCCCAACAATGTTACTAAGACATGTATTATTAATATCTGGATCTATCTACTCCTTCTTCTGTAGAAATTTTACAATTCTGCATGTTGTGAGAAGTGAACTCTTCTGAAATTAGATTACCACCTTTTTTCAAACCTTATTCGCTGATTCATGTATAGTGTCTGTGTCCGACAACACTATAGTATTATCGTCACTTGTTTCATTTTCACTCGTTTTGTTATTCTGCTGCAGTTGTTTATTACATTTCTCTTGTTTCTGTCTAAATGTATTTTTTCTATCTTTCTCAATTACAGTTATGTTGTGGCTTGTTGCAATTGGTTGCTTTGTCTACTAAGATGATTCTGTCCCAATATAGTGTGTACGTTTTTCTCTAGTGCATCTGGTTTGTCTTTGCAACATTTTTTTTCTGTTCTTATTCTATATTTTCTAGTCAATTCTTGGTGTAGTATCTGTATTTCTGCTATTTGGTCGTGCCTCTCTTTTTATTCAATTTGAGCCATCCAATTGTGATATGGTGTATTGTTTCTGTGTGTTTCTAAAAGAGTCGGAACTTGTTTTACTTAGTTTCATTCTTTTTCACTACGTGTTTCATGTTGTGTCTTGTCTCTTTCACCTTATCTCATACTGCCTCCGCAATGCCTTCTGTTTCCGACATTAACTGTCATTAAAAAAAGCTTCTTTCTCTATGTGAGTTTGGTTGATCTATGCCAGTATCCTCCTTTCCTGAGATTTTCTGTTGCTTTCGCTACGTGTGACATCTATGGGTCTTTTCTGTTGTTTGTATTGACTGCTGTATGTCTGGTATCTCCTGAAATTATCACTTTCAAGAAGATTTTTCTTTCTTCTTGTAGAAATAACGTCTTATTGCTCACATTTTGTTAACTGATGACTCATATATCCTCTTTCTTCTAGCTAATAACATACTCTCTATTACTGACTTTGTGTTGACCATTCTGATGCCTGATGCAATCGTGTCTGGTTTTCCCTTCTAGTAATAGAAAATCGGCGTGTTTTTATTTTATCTGTATGTAAGAATTGGTGCTAGAAATGTATTATTGCCCCCACGAGGATTTTACTGTTTAATTAAGTCTTCCAGATGGATGGATTTTTATATATTCATTACACAAATTATCCTCCATAGTTGCGTATGTTAAAGAGCTTGTGCTTTGATTGGAAGTCCTAGTTCTGCGTTTAACAGCACACTTACAATGGTTAAAAATCTGATGACTTACGTGCACAATTTCTAATTTGTGTGCAAATATAAGCTACGTGAACTCAAATGAGAGGCTTAAAAATAAAGCTGCAAGTAATATTGAACGTTTTAAATTAAATTAGTCCCGTTTTTGTATACAATATAAGCTATAATATTCATATTTTAAAGAAACACACATGAAGGTTCAACATACATTTGTACTAAATATGAATATTTTGAGTTGCCTAATTTGTTTGTTACATTATACAACTTACTTTTTTTTTATGATTCAACGCCACTTGCACCTCCCTCTTTCCTTTTGATCCCCACAAATTTGATCTTTTGAAGGCATATGAGCATAGCACATCTCTACTTCTACTATGAACATTGAACACGTATTAAAGTAATGGAAATAATACATGTTTTTAATCCACAACAAACAATTCGACGGAACTTTCATATTCATCTTCCAATATTATACAACGAGAAAATGGAGAAATAAACGTCTAAAATGTGTCCGTGACCTGGTAATTACGGTTAGACATTTTGAATTAGCATTCGGAAAATACACTGAAGAAAATCGTGCGTGGAATAATAGCTATAGAAAAAAACAAATTTACTAGAAACATACATTTACCATTAGATCATTCCGTAAGTAATGTTGTTTTTTGAACACAGCCGTTGAAACAGTGCCATGCGCTGGGCAAACTATAAACTACACCAAAACCATGAGATGAGCTGTATCAGGACGTTTGCATGGAGTGATATCGGTCTACAATTAATTGTAAGGCATGTTTCAATATGGCACTATCTGAAGAACACATGGGGCATTTTATGCTTTACGAATTCCAGCAGGAAAATTCAAGGTCGAAAGCGGTACAAAACACAAATGCTGTTTATGATTACGGAATCTCTTGACGTCTGGAAGTGTCAAAGATCTGAAACACCAACGTTATCGATATGACACACAGGAGAAACCGGGAATATAAACAAGGACGTTCTTCGTACAGCTGTTGAGAATAATCCATGTTAAACGGTTGGAAAAAATCGCCATACTACTCAATTCGACCCATTCAATCGTTCACGTCATCTTCAGGATCATTGTTATATGGTCAAGCGTGTAACATTTGCAGTGTTCTATTCATTTGTTACAGGGGAGAGGGGGAGGAGCCATTCTTGCACAGAATAGTGACGGAGAACAAGAAATCGATTCCTTACCACAGCATTAAACAAAAGCCTCAGTGGGTGCTTAAATAAAGTGTGTAACAGTATCAAAACAAGAACGTTATCCACAAAAAGCGATGTTGTGTGTTTGGTAAGATTTGCACGGTATCATCCATATTGAACTGATACCACCGAACCAGACAATCACGGCGGAAGTTTAGTATGAAACGGAATGGTTACGTGTGCATTGCAGGAAACAGTGCGCAGGCCAATCGTAAAGATCCACGGAGACAACGTTCCACTTATACGTACATATACGGCAATGAAAACTACAGACACTTAGATGGGAGGATTCTGCACCCACCTTATTAACAAACCTTGCGCCTATAGATTACAATGTTTCAGTATCCATAGATATATTGACGGGAAAACACCGTTAAATGTCCAGGAGTCACCGTATATTATTTTGTGTCTTGTTTTCTAACATAAATATAGTTTTTTACATATGGATAAAAATATCGTAAGGCCACCGGACCCACTACGTTAAAAAAAACTATACCAAAGGTACCCGCCTGTTGGTGCGGGGTGAGTAAAATACATTTACAACATTAATAGTCGTACTACTACTACTACCATTACAATTAATACTACTACTATTGCAAATATTACTACTAGAACTACAACTAATAACACTACCGCTACTTCTACTACTAATACTACAGCAAATACCACAACAATATTTTTAAACATTAAGTGTAAATATTTTTATTTACAACAATTCAAATTTAAAAATCCAAACTATTTATTCATTTTTGATTATTAACTTAAAGATGGAAACACTGTATTTATTTCATTGTTATCAGGAATAAAATTACTGTTTTAATTAATTAGATTGCAGCAAAGGTACTTCCAGTGACATAAAATGCCTAATGCTCCTGCGCCAGTGATTCCGCCAGACTCCCACCCTCTTGTGGCAAAGTCGCGACAACACGCCCCTAACTTTAATTTTTTTTGCTGTAAACAACCGATAGAAACCGTACAAAACTTCACTTACATCCTCCTAGTTTTGACTTGACCCCTCCCCCCAGCCCCACCACCACCACCAACAAACTGAAAATCCTGGCGGACTCCCTGTCCCTAGACCCAACAAAAACGTGTGCAAAATTTGGTTCAAATAAATGCAGGTATGCAAATTTGTATCGTGTTCAAACAAACAAACAGATATTAGGTTATAAATATTTAGATGCCTAAAGCCCGTAAATGAAAATTCAATTTAATATATTTTCTGGAGAGACGTTAACAAACATTTCATCTTTGACGTTACGTATATCTTCAACTCTTTGTCAGTTATATACCAACCAGAAATGGTCGAAGATAAAAAGCACTGAATTAAAGTTAAATAATTCTAACAATCGATCAGGCTGTCAACAGATGGGAGATGTATACCAACTAAAATCTTCTTAATATTCATATTTTATAATTCATTCTTCGAAATACAATTTTTTATATTTATTTAAGAAAAATAAAAGGGTGAAAAATATAAGTATCCTGGTTTTGCTATTCCGTTCGTCCTTCATTCCTTTTAAGCTTACTTATCAAAAGCATTGAATTATTCATCACGGCCTTTTTTTTAAAGAAAGGAGTGAAAGAAAAGGAACTACGTTTAGGTTGAATCAACAAGGGATTGTATTTTCAAATTTTATTGAGTGAGTGATTTTGCTTCCGAAGATTTAAAAAAGAAAAGAAATAAAAGAAAGTCGATGGAAGGCTTTTCCTTCCTTAGTTGATAGCTTATTCTAATATTGATATGCTACACAGAAGCATGTTGCACTCTACCAAGAAATAAATATCTCAAAAAAAAGTATTAAAAAAAATCCGTTGTAAACAGATTGATATTCCATCTGGAAAACCAAAGCTGACAGAACGAATTTTGAAAATATGAATTGGAAAATAACAGACCGCACATTATTTTATGCATTTCATTCAAGCTGTTCTGAATATAATCATTTTTGAAACAAGTTACAACGTTTTTTTTTTCTCTTTTCCTCTTTGTCAGAATTTGTATATTGGATTGAAATATTTGGTTCTCAAACTGTGTTTCGTG
This sequence comes from Lepisma saccharinum, assembly GCA_022664845.1. NCBI lineage: Eukaryota > Metazoa > Arthropoda > Insecta > Zygentoma > Lepismatidae > Lepisma > Lepisma saccharinum. The sequence goes on from JAGDQP010008529.1 coordinate 17,862, forward strand.
AGACCTTAAGTCACCGCAAATTTGTTTTAACCATCAATAAAGTGTGAATAATTCCTTTTTATTTTTCTTATATTATTAACAACTTAAAACAATGCATGCTGTGTGTTACATATGTAGTTTATCATTCCTAGGAAATATTACACGTCAAATGAAATGATGTAATGCTATTTGGAAGAAAGAAATTTTTGTAGCGGCTTGGTTACATTGTCAATACGATGACTTAAAAATTTAATGTCCAATACGCAGGTACCGTATTGATATAGGTCATCTTCCTGAAATATAATTTTACTTGAATGCACCTTTCATTCTTTATCGTAAAGTATTTTTTTTTTTATTTAGCGTTACGACATTGTAACTTTATTAACCATTTTTATTTTGGACTTGTATTCTGACATCCTATATCACCAAAACATATTTCGACTCATATTGAAAAACAAAAACATTTTTTCGTCTTAGTGTGCATAATCGCTTTTCAAAGTTTGTCTCTAAAATCTGGAATCACACTGTAAATACTCCATTATTAAACAAACCCTCTTTGATTAATAAGATTAGAAATGAATCTCTTAATGTTGATCGGAGAAAGGATCAGAAATTTACCCTTTTCTGAGGTACAGAAATGTTCAACCTGTTACTCTGGGTCAATGATCTACCGCTCTATCGCCTACGCTATACAGCCAGCTGCGAGAGTACACCCTGTTAGGTGCTTGATAACATCATATAAAGGTTTCTTACATATATCTTGATCTTGACATCTTCTGGTAAATTGTTATCATTTGAAAAAGTCATCATATCTTATGTTGTCACTTCTATCGTAACGTGATCAACTTCAAAGTACAGATTTGTCTTTCGCTAACCTTCGTGGTAACAAATGACACTAAGCAAACTTGAATAGTACCCATGATGCATTGTGAACTACTCCAAATAGATCAGAAATCGCCCTTTGAAGTTTGAAGAATAAATTACATCCCTAAAACATCGGAATCCCATCTTAAGAGATCACATTTTCTATCCAAAGTGAAAATGTTTCATTAAACCAACACTTTTCCATCTAAATTCAATGATTTTCTTTGAAATATTGAAAATATTTTTTCGTAGAAATAAAGAATGAACTTTCCGCTCTTTTAATTTAATGTGTATATGAAAGATTTACATTTTATGATAACATATTTCGATAGACATTTTAACATTAAGCTTCATCTAATAAGCGTCTTTCGTTCTCTAATATTAAGTGACTATTAACACGAGTGTGTAATCTAAAATAAAATAAAACATTGGAAATAATTAATGAGCTTACATTAGCCTAAGTAAGCAGTTTTAAATCCAGAAAAAGGAAAAAGCTCTCACGAGAAAGAAAACCTTTTTTCACACTAAAAACTTTCACAAGTAAAAGCCATTATGCTATCTTAAAAACGTGTGTGGAAACTGGTAGATGGCAAAGCTATATAGTAGAAGAACAAGTTAGTTAATCTGTCAATATTTTACACAAACCCATGTCCTGAATAATGGTTCAATACTGCGAATAATTCTGCTGAGATTTGCACCTCACATAGAGTAGAAATTAGATTACAGGACAGATCGATTTATGGATTAGCCTTATTGATTTTCCATTAAGTTAAGCCGAAGTTTAAACTAATTTCTCGTCTGCTAATGGAAGCTGACAATGGATTTTCTCAAGAGCTGTAAAGAAGTACGGTAGATGGCGATATCAGCTTTAAATAGACGCATTAATGTGATTAAAGTGTTAGGAGACCTTTTCGTTCCTAAGAAAGATAATAAAAAAATATTAATCAAAGCGCTTCTTTATTCTTAGAAACAGGATCTTTAGTCTATTTCTTAAGCAATGATTAATTTTAAAACATTCATAATTACTATATATAACTTATTTCATCTTTTCAAGATTGTCAAGTGATTAAAAATAGTTTAACAAAAAGTGTGACATTTGTACCAGAAAAATCTTATAGATTACTATGACTGTTGTTTAAAGATATTTTCTTACTATTTGCTCAAATACTTATTTTATTTTCACTGTTTTTAAATTTAATAAAACATCATGAAGAAACAAAATGTCCCTACCGCGTCATTGACTATAATATTAACAATTGAAAAGTACGTTGTTTTCAAAGGAGAACCAAATTAACTCAATTTACTTGTGAAAACTTGTTAAATACAAAAATTCAACGTTTCGTTATACATAGGAAAGGTTTGTGCGTTGAGGAAAAGTCCGTACTTGCCCGTAATTCGTCCTCATGTGGACACCATTGGACATTACGGTCGAGTCTACTTTGGATGTCCTAAAGACATCCTATGACTCCCCGATTGAACGTCCTATGAACACAAAATGAACGGCAAAATCCAATGAATGTCCATTGGTCGTATTTGTGCTATGTGAGGCGTTGCCAGCCTATTTTCTATTCAATACAATTTTTCAAATTGCTTCTATTACATTAGACGTAGTACAACCAGCCTTGGCATAAACATTATTCTACACAATAGAAAAATATTGTGGGTGTTCCTGTACCAATTCATGCCGTTGTCAGTGTTGCTCACCCGTGCGCAAAAGTAATTTTCATGAACCACATGGTATAGAGATGTGGTTATGCTATCATTGGAGAGGTCTTGGCTTGTAGCTCAGAGTCGGCAGAACCGTCTTGATCAGTTGTCAACCATTTAAAAAATATCCATTTTCTCAATTTGCTCACATAATATAGAGAAAAGCACCGAACACATAAACTTTATTCGAAACAATAGTAAAACACTGTTCCAGTCCCTAATAATCAAAGCTGCTAGCAAGGGCGCCGATTTCTCTGTAACTTTGGAGGGGGGGGGCTTTCAGATATTTTTTTGTTTCCAGATGAGGTTCTAAGAAGGCACATATGATACAAATCCAATTCAGATTTTGCCACATATTGTATATTCATTAAAAAGCACATATAACAGTATACATATAGTCATTATGAAGGTTTCCCCAGGCCCAGCTATTACATAATTTAACGATGTTTGTATAACGTTAAAAAAAAATTCACTAAAGCATATTATGTTCTATCTAATAAGAACAAAGCTTCTGCTGTTACTAGAAAATAAACTTAGGAAATAACAGAAACTGATGTTAGTCAATGCAGAGGGGTTATTCAGCTTTCCCAAATGTAGTTTTCTTTCTGTCCGGCTCACCGTTCCGCCGCGCTACTGCTTTATTGGATAAATATATATATTTTTTTAATTCTCGGTTCTCGATCTCGACAGGCATGGTTCAAGAAGCTTCTGTCTTATCCACAGTGAGAAAAAAATTATTTGGACAAGTTCAACAAAGAGGCAAACCAGGCTGTAACACACGCAAAACGTGGCACAATTTAAAATCTCTTGCCCTTTTATGATAATTTGGATACCTTAGATAGAATGGTATAGAAATAACTAGTACTCGATACACATGCAAGGTAACAGGCAACGAAAGAGTGATAACTACGTAAATTCATGGCAAAAATGTATTTGGACAACCCCATCCATACTACTCTCGAAATAAATGTTCTAGGAATCCATTTGTGTACAAGAGCACTCTGCATGGTGTATCGTATCAGGCATGAAAAACCAGCATGGGGAACAAATTGAGTTGAACAACATTGGTACTGCTCACTTTAATTTCAAATTACATGCGGAAGGTAAAAGGTACTGAGACATAGCCAAGCTTGTTGGAAAGCCATGCTCTAGCGTTGAATACATCATAAAGAAACATAAAACAGAATAATTATTGGGGATTCGTTCTGGTCAATTAAGGAAACTAGCTGCCCGGAATGAAACCTACATTCTTTATTCTGTGAACAAAACTCCAAGAATTAGTGCTAAAGATTTAGCTACTACACTTGCCTAGGATATGCAAGTTAATGTTACAGATGTGTAGATGTGAACAAAAAAATTGAGATTCAGAAGGTATGTAATCAGAAACAAAACATACATATCAGAAGAAAGCAGAAAGAAGAAGTTCTAATTTTCCAAGAAATATCAATATGAATGCCTGGAATTTTGGAAGTTTTTTTTTTCTGGTATGAGACTAAGATAAACTTGTATTGTATTGTTGGATATCAGGACATGTGTCGAAAGAAGAATGAAGCTTTCAGAAAGCAGAACATTGTTTTAACTGATAAAAATGATGGAGGGTCTGTTAAGAGTTGGGGTTGTGTAATTACTAATATAGTGGCCAGTATTCATACCCTGGATACACATCATCTAAATCCCAATTGTTTCAAAGAATTTTGGGTTGTTCAATGAATTACTAACATTAACTTACATATTCTAGGCTTGTGAAGTAGCCAAATCTTTAGCACTAATTCTTTGAGTATTGTTAAAATTATGAAGAATGTACGTTTCATTCCGGGCAATTAGTTTTCTTGGTTGGCCAGAACTGATTCTATTTTCGCAATAATTGCTCTGTTTTACGTTTCTTTACGATGTATCCAACGGTAAAACATGACTTTCCAACAAGCTTGGCTTGCCTGACACCGTGTGGATTGCTACAATACACCAAGTAGACTGCTTTTGTACACAAAAGGATACCTAGAACATTTATTTCGAGAGTAGTATTGGGTTGTCCAAATACTGTTTTTTGCGATGAATTTACGTAGTCCTTACTTTCTCGTTGCCAGTTACCTTACAGGTGTCTTAAGTATTTTATCTAACTTATCCAAATTATCATAAAAGGGCAAGAGATTTCGAAATGGTCTATGTTTTACGTGTGATAGTCGGATTTCCTCTTTGTCAAACTTGTCCAAATACTTTTTTCCCGCTGTATATAGTTTCCCTATCTATAAGTTGTATTAGAAACTCAAAATTACGGTATTAACGGCAAACAATAATTGCATCCAAACAGCAATTTGACGGATATATTTCCAAGTGCAAGTCTACTCCTACTTTTGTGTGGAGTTTTTCTTGACGCTTATTTTTCTTGTATATATTTATTTTTCTTAAATTATGTTTATATATGACAAAATTACGATGAATGATCCTTAACCCTCGGAACGCCAAGATAATTTCATCTCACGGAACGTCAAGATGAGTCCTTTTGACGCATGTATATTTCTCGTATGAAATAAAGTACTTGTTCAAAATCAAGGTATTTTGGAGTATGGGTGTATTCATTGTATAGTATTTATTGCATTGTATTGTATTTATTTATTGTATTTTATTTTTTCAAGTAGATACTACAAAATATTAAAACATACAGAAAAAAACTAATACATCATATTAACCTTGAAACCATTTTCATGGCTGCACAAAAATAAAGTTACCATGAGTCTCTTACTTATTTTTTTTACACATATATAGTACTACATATGAAACCATCAGAATCAAACTACCTTCCTCTCTCACTCTCACATGTAAAGCATACCGTTTCTGTTGTATTCTGATTCTTACAAATGAAGCGATTACATTGCTGACAGTATGCGGAGTGCACAGAATTTCACTCTTCCATTTAATGACTAATGAACAAAAATAATACTTCAACTGTATGGGTCATTTTTGACCCGATCTTGGCGTCTCGAGGGATAAACGACAGAAAATAAGTTTTCATTTTTTCTTTCATTCTTTCTTTTTTTTCTTCTTTTTTTTTTACTGAATGGTCTTTATCGATGTTATGCACGGAACTCCAGAAATAACATAAGCAATGCACGAATTAACTCCTTTAGCCAGGATAGGGGTATTATACGTGATGTAATTTATATAAGTACTGTAGCACACAAGTTTCAGGAAGGAATTTATCAATGAAATAGATTTTCCAGAGAGAGATAAGCTTAGTAGAAGGGGAAAACGAATGACCATGTGCTGTAGAAATAGGAGAACCGACTTCACCTTATCATTTGGCCCCCCCCATTAGGGGAGCCCACTTCAACTTTGGGGGCGCCAGGGCCCCCAAAGCCCCCCCGGGATCGGCGCCCTTGGCTGCTAGTGTTGCCAACATATTTTACAGAAGTTCACATTTGTGTGTCTGAGATGCCTTTGCTATTGTTACTAGCACTTGTTGTCATTTAAAAAAGAAGTGAGGCGAAGTCCAGTTGGTGGACTGTGCACATAAGCTAACGCTAAATTTCAGCAGCGAGTATCATATTTATATGATCAATGTTGCGTTCGAAAAATTGCGGCGAGACCTTTCAAACGACATATCAACAACTTTTATGGCCCAATAGTTCCAAAGTTGAAATTCCCCCTCCCGAAACTCTGGAACCGCCCCTGCAATCTGGATTAATGATACAAGTTTGAACCCGTGTTGCCGAGACTTTTCTAAAAACTTCTCAAATACTTTCGTAGTCCTAGTATATTAAGTGCCCCCATATCTGGCAACGCCCTTATCTCTGGTACTTCCACGTACAATCTGAATGAATTATATGGGTTTGACCTAGTCTTGCCGAGACATTTCAAACGACACCTCAACCATCTTTCTAGTCCTAGTAATCTTTGAGTTGAAAGTTGTCGACAGACGGACAGGCGGATGGAGTGGGCGTGTAAGGCTTCACAGCATTGGCTTCTGAATCCTAAAAAACAAAAACAAAACAAAAGAACCGGCAAGGTAGTTCCACAGGATGTTCCAGAACAGAACAAAATAATTTCAAGAATAAGTGCAGTTCAAAGGTTAATTTCATTTTTAAAAATCTCTAAATAAATGCCTAACTTCTTTATATTGCATTTGTCCATCCTCGCTTTGCAATACATACCTTTTGTTACCCCTAATGTAAATTTTCTATATTATTTAACAAATGATAAACAGATGCATATTTTAATAATAGATAGCAATAGTGTCAGCTGAAATACCGTTAGTAATATATCGACCTAAATTATTTGATATCCTGCAAGGCAGTCAGTTACCAAAGGTTCTCCCTGCTATACTTTCGCCCAGTATGAGAACCCTAGTTAGGTGGTGTTATTTTATCTGAGAGGAATAACATTGACTAAACCTCAAATGATTAAATAAAATCTCAACTAAGAAACAGTTCAGGTACCTCCGCCCCCAGTCGTCATGGTCTAGGGACTACTGTCGTAGACTCGGAATCAGGATTGGGCAGGTACACAGAATTCGAGTCCTGCTACTGGTTATATACTGACTGAGATCTTTTTGACTCGATAATGTGAATTGAGTTAATGTTAATTATAAACGCGATAGTCTGCAAAATGGTTAAAAGTAGACAAGTCTGAGCTCACCAAATACAGTAAAAAGTGTTTAATGAATGACAAATGTCCGCCAAGTTTCTTGAATTCCGGATAAGAAGACAAATAGTTACAAAATCAAGCAGCGAGCGAAAATTATTGCCTAATCGCTCTCTCGCTTCTAGAAAAGCTGGCAAAAGTTGAGTTGTTGTTTTGACGTTTTCTCCCCCTTGATAATTATAGTGACGAAACAAAAGAACTACAAATTAATTTTTGAGGTCACAACTACCACCACCAGCAGCAAAACAAGTTTACACGAACAGATGAAAATTCCATTTTCGTAATTAAATTTTGAAATATGTATGAAAAAGGCATTCTTCCTCTAAACAAGGCATCATTAAAGGTCAAGTTCTTTCGTAATTTGTTTTGCGTGGTTGGATAAATGAGACCTTAATGTATCTGACATGACCGTTTATTACATTATATTGCAGCAGGAAGAGGTCGATGGCTTGATATGGAGCAACCTTGAAAACACTAAATGAGAACAAAGTGGTTATATCAAAACGAGGTCAGTGATTCAGCCCATCCAGTGTTTGTTTCACATGTCATTAAATTGATTTAAGCAAAGAACCGGTTAACACGATGCGGGTTTAAATTATTATGTCTGTAATTCCTCTCTATATAGCTTATCTTCTTCGTCCTCTATCTGGAAGATTATATTATATCGTGTTACAAAATGACTGAACAAAAGAGATTAAGTCTCGCAGACATAATGACGAGGTACGCAGGTTCGATCTCCGCTGCTGGTTGTTCTACCCGAAAATTTATCCACCTATTTCATCAGGCATATGAAGTGATGATACTTCAGCCAAGGCCCTGGTGTCTAAGTTTTTTTCAGATCTGACGTCATACCTCAGTCGTTACTGGTTTAGGCCAAAATTGTCTGCTCACATCATATGAGTCAATGCCAGAACAAAACGGATACAAGTGACATTAACGAAGAAAACAAAGTCCAGGTAATCTTTTTTATATAACCCGGGTTATGTGTTTTATATAAAATATTACGTTGTACCTTTTTTGTTCGTCAATGTCAGTTATATCCCTTTACTTCTGCAGTCGACAAATAAAATTGAATTTTGAAACTTTTCCCCAAAAGGGATCTGAAACAGTGGGTGAACGGTTTATGCTGTTCAAAGAGTACAATGTGGAACATATTGGTAATTTCATGCATTAATATCAAAATCGGTTTGTCTGTTGTTCTGTATATTTGTATGTGTGTTGTAGAAATCCAGATACTTCTAACAATATGTACACTTCCTGTTCAACTCTCTCGCACCTCAAATATCTGGTGTAGTAAAAAGTAATCCATTATTTTTGCATGACATTGAAGGCTTGACTTACCATAGTTAGAATGATCCGATTTAGGTCACATATGCGCCGTTTTGTTCGATAACGTGTTGCCATTTGGAAGGTAATATCATAATGCCTCTCTCATAGAAGCCCTTGTCTCTATTGGCAAAAAATTGAGACAGTCGATTTTCACAAGCCTCTCTTGAAGCGAATTTTTCACCAGCAAACGTGTTCGCCATGGACAGGAACAGATGGTAATCACTCGGTGCCAGGTCCGGAATATAAGGTGGATGCATAAGAACCTCCCAACCAAGCTCCCGGAGCTTCTGGCGAGTCACTATCGTGTGTGTGGCCTGGCGTTGTCCTGGTGGAACACAAAGCCTCTCCTATTGGCCAAAGCTGGGCGCTTCTGGGCGATTGCTGCCTTCAGACGGTCCAATTGTTGACAGTATAGTTCCGAGTTAAGGGTTTGGCCGTAGGGGAGCAGCTCATAGTAGATAATTCCCTGCCAATCCCACCAAACACACAGCAAAACCTTCCTGGCCGTCAATTCTGGCTTGGGCACCGTTTGCGCCGGCGCACCGCGCTTCGACCACGACCGTTTTCGCGTGACGTTGTCGTAAGTGATCCACTTTTCATCACCAGTCACCAACCGCTTCAGAAATGAGTCGCTTTTGTTGCGATTCAGCAGCGATTCGCAGATGGAAATTCTGTCCATGAGGTTTTTTTTTTGCGTTAACTCGTGTGGCACCCATACATCAAGCTTCTTTTTGTATCCAGCCTTATGCAAATGGTTCCACACGGTTTTTTGTGCAATGTTTAGCTCTTGGGCAATCGAAACAGTGCTTACATGACGGTCGGACGCGACAATGTCCATGATTTTATCGACATTTTCGACGCGTGGCCTTCCAGTGCGTGGTACATCTTTGACGTCAAAATTACCGGAACGGAATCGACGAAACCAAAATTGCGCGTGATTGGCTGTTACAGTATCAGGACCATAAACACTATTCACATTTGCAGCCGCCTGGCTTGCGTTTTCGCCTTTATCGAAGAAAAACTGTAAAATATAGCGTATTTTCTCTTTGCTAGTGTCCATTTTGACGCGCGCTCACACAACCCTGAGTCAACTCATCACAACTATCTGAACAGTGTTTGTAGTACGCAATCTCATCGTTTGAACGCCATCTCGTTGAACCCGATCGGACTTATACAACGCGAGATACAGATCACTGAAGCCATCTATTGGCAAAATAATGGATTACTTTTTAGTACACCAGATAATATATGATTACTTCTGTATTTTCTAAAAGTTCATAAAACGTGAGCAAATTAATTTTTCACGATGTTTATTATTACACGATTTCGGTATCGTAGAAAAGAAATCAGAAAAATGTTGGCAACAGTGAGGATAGAATCTACTTTTAACTCTGTGAGAGTTTATTACCTTAACCATCCAATAAAGACAATTCAATAGTTGACTCATGATGACTTAATTTATATCATATTGATATTAAAAATACATTGTTTTACATATGCGTTAACACTTTTTCTTGTAACACTAACAACACTGCGTGTAAGTAGATATGTGTAAGTAGACACCCTACAGAGTATTAAATGCTAGTTTACGTGGTAACACGCGGGGAAATGTACAAAAAGATCTCGCTACATTGGACGGGCAAAACGAACAAGAATTTCCAAGGAGAAGCGGCCATAGTTCAGAAGGTATAGTTATTATCTTCGCATTAAGAAGTTCCTAGGTTCGAACCCAGGGGCCGGTCACCCTGACTACGGCTTTTGTAGGAATTGTCCTACTGATGTCGGGATGGTATCTTTAAACTTGGTTCAGACAGACTTCCTTTCCGCACTCTTCCTCCTTGTCTATCTCAGCCTGTCATAGTTGTCTAAAGGCCACAAACAATTAGCAATCTCCCGGCTGTCAAGCAAGTGCTCTTTCAGCGTCACGACTGAGGAATATTTTATACGCAGCAAGGTTATTCATCTTCCAAATTTTATCCAGGTAGTGAAACACTAAGGTTTGACACCGGAAGAGTGTAATTATTTTCAGGGATTTTTTTTTTTAAACTTTTTAGTACCTGTAAACCACCTTACTATTTATTATCTTAAGTAACATTACCACCTTAGTTTCTACCGACTACCTCTTTGCAATATTTTACTATGTGGAACAATAGAAATGAATTATTTGTTGAAGATATTGAGTTGTTATTCACAAAGTATACCCTTTTAACACGCACAGTCATATATCTTTGACTGATTTGTTTGCTTTTAGGCTGTCAGATTACCAGCGATTGAAGATAGATTCCACACCGAGAAAGGAAGGAAGAGTGGGTGTGGTTTTGTTTTCACGAGGGGTCACGTTAAACTCTTTGGAACAAGCCCAGCAAAGGAGGTATTCGTGATCGTAACTGACATGCGAAACTAGAATAAATTAATTAGGAAGCAGGTTCTTCCTAAAGCTACAGGTGGTTGGTTATAAAACTTCCAACTGAGCAGCTCAGGAATTGAACACTCTTCACTTCTTAGAAAGTGAGAAAATAGCTGGAAGTCTAAAGTTTCAATTTGTGATAGATTTTATATGATATATACGTCAAAGAGGTTAAGAAGAGGAAATCTGCACAGTAAAAAACTGTTTCTTAAAATTGAGACTTAAGAGAAAAGTTCTCATCTGTGCAACGAGAAATAATTTTCTTTGAAATGAGATATTAGCATTCGTACAAATGAGAATATGTCGGAATGTTGATATCTCATTTCTAAGAAAAATACTTATCGTTGTACACTTCGCATCAAAAAAAATTGCGACAGTGAATGCCGTGCAGCTAGGCAACCCAAATGGCAACTTCTTATCCGATAATCGTGTCTGTAAACAGACTCCCTCTTTCTTCTTCCTTCGTCTCGCCCGTACTAAAATCAGCAAACATCATGAGCACGTTTTTTTTTTTTTTTTGAAAATAGACGTATATTAATATCAATAAAATGAAAGAATAAAAGCGAGACGAAACAATTTCCATAAGATGATGGAGGGAGAAATTTAAACACATATAATGAAACAGTGAAACCGATGGCTGTATGTTAGACAGAGGCAGAGAAATGAAAGGGACAGGGAGAAAAGGGAAGAGAGAAGAAGAAGAAGAGGAGGTAGTACAGATAAAAATATGGAATTTAAACATAGTAAAAAAGAGTAAGTTCAGTTCCCACACTATAAAATTCAGTTCCCACAAATCTAACAGCAAGATAGAAGTGACTTTTGGATACTATATTTTTTCACCGCTATTCGAATATATAAAGGATGCTTCAAAAATTCATTATGTAACTTTTAAAATGGAGATCAAACTTGGTGGTCAGATTAAACACTCATGATTTCCAGTGAAACTCGAGAGTTATGAGACACATCTAGCAAGGGCGCCGATCCCGGGGGGCTTTGGGGGCCCTGGCCCTCCCAAAGTTGAAGTGGTCCCCCTAATGGGAGGCCCAAATGATAAGGCGAAGTCGTTTCTCCTGTTTCTACAGTACATGGTCATTCGCGTTCTCTTTCTACAAAGCTTATCTCCCTTTGGCAAATCTATTTCATTGATAATTCCTCCCTGAAACTCGTGTGCTACAGTACTTATATAAATTACATCACGTATAATACTCCTCTCCTGGACAAAGGAGTTTATTTGTGCATTACTTGTGTTGTTTCTGGAGTTTCGCGCATAACATCGATAAAGACCATTTAGTAAGAAAAGAAAAGAAAGAATGAAAGAAAAAATTAAAACTTATTTTCTGTCGTTTAACGTTCGGAATGCCAACATCGGGTCATAAATGACCCATACAAGCAAAATATTATTTTTGTCCGTTAGTCAATAAATGGAAGAGTGAAATTCTGTGTATTCTTCACATACGTGTCCAAAAATCTTATGGTAGAAAATGACGTTAAACCCATGTATTTATTGTGTAATAATTTAAGAAAATCAAACATGAGTCAATTTGACTCAATCTTGGCGTTTTGAGTAACTATTTTTAAATGTCATTTTTTATTAAAATAACGGGTTGTTGTCGGTTCTAATGATCACACGTCTCTTTCCAAATGACCTACACGTTATAATTTCTCAATCAGGGAGCGAAGAAACGTGGACGATGCTGCTTGTGTAGTGGTAAATACAAGTACTCCGCATACTATCAGCAATGTAATCTCTTCATTTGCAAGAATCAGAATACAACAGATACGGTGTGCTTTACATGTGAGGGTGAGAGAATAAGGTATATTTATAGTTTTATTGTGATAATTTTATATGTAGCATTTTACATATGTAAATAAGTAAGAGACTCATGGTACCTTTATTTTTGTGCAGCCATGAAAATGATTACAAGGTTAATATGATGTATTATTTTTTCTGTGTTTTCATAATTTTGTAGTATCTTGAAAAAATTAAATACAATACAATGAATACACCTATACTCTAAAATACCTTGATTTTGAACAAGTATACTTAATTTGATACAAGTAATATACTTGGGTCGAAAATGACTCATCTTGGCGTTCCGTGAGATAAATTATCCTGGCGTTCCGAGGGTTAAGGATCATTCATCGTCTTAGTCGGTAGCGCGCTCGACTTCAGTGCGAGCGGTCCCGGGTTCGATTCCCTTTGGGGGCTCAAAAATTTCGGTGTTGACCCAGCATCGTGAGGACAATTGAGGAGCTGCTGTGAATAAAATACAGTGGCGATCACAGTGAGAGCTTCGGCTCTCCTCTCCCAACCCGTCTGGTCAGCGTGGGAGCAGTAGACCAACTCCTCCCTTCGGGGAGAGGCCTCATCCACTAGTGGATTGAATATGGCTGTGATTTATTATATATATATATATATATATATATATATA
>JAGDQP010008529.1:31617-45875 GCA_022664845.1 Lepisma saccharinum
ACACAAAAGTAGGAGTAGACTTGCACTAGGAAATATATCCGTCAAACTACTATTTGGATACAACTATAGATTACCGTTAATACCGTAATTTTGAGTTTCTAATACAACATATAAATAGAGAAACTATATACAGCGGGTAAGAAAAGTATTTGCACAAGTTCAACAAAGAGGAAAAACAGACCGTATCACACGTAAAACACGGACCATTTCGAAATATCCTGCCCTTTTATGATAATTTGGATACCTTAGATAAAATACTTAAGAAATAACTACCACTCGATACATCTGTAAGGTAACAGGCAACGAGAGAGTGAGGACTACGTAAATTCATCGCAAAAAAAAAAAAAAAAAAGTATTTGGACAACCCAATACTACTCTCGAAATAAATGTTCTAGGTATCCTTTTGTGTACAAGAGTAGTCTACGTAGTGTATTGAAGCAATCCACACCGCGTCAGGAAATCCAAGCTTGTTTGCAAGCAATGCTTTACCCAGTGTTCGATTTTTACAATTTCCAGAGAGGAGGAAGAATTAGTGAGATATGTATTATACGGTATTTTGGAATCGTTCATATCCCAGGTTAGAGGTATGTATCTGTAAACAGTGCCAGAGAAGATGTTTGCAGAGAGGGGGATAATCCCAACCATCCCCAGCTACAAATCGAACACTGGCTTTGCCGTTAGATACATTATAAAGAAACATAAAACAGAGCAATTATTGCGGAATAGAATCCATTCTGGCCAACCAAGAAAACTAACTGCGCGGAATAAAACCTACATTCTTCATTCTGTGAATAGAACTCAAAGAATTAGTGCTAAAGATTTGGCTACTTCACTCGCCTAGGATATGCAAGTTAATGTTACACCACAAACAATCCAAACTTCGTTGAAAAAAATGGGATTTAGAAGATGTGTATCCAGAGTATGAATACTGGTCACTCCATTAGTAATTACACAACCCCAAATCATAACAGACCCTAAAACATTTTTACCAGTTGTAGAAATGTTCTGCTTTCTGAAAGCTTCATTTTTCTTTCGCCACACGTCCTGATATCCATCACTACAATTCAAGTTTATCTTCATCTCATCCTCGAAGAAAAAAAGCATTTTCCTAAATTCCAGGCACTCATATATTTTTTGAGGGAAAATCACAACTTCTTCTTTCTGCTTTCTTCTGATATGTGTGTTTTGTTTCTGGCTACACATCTTCTGAATCCAATTTTTTTGTTCACATCCACACATCTGTAACATTAACTTGCATATCCTAGGCAAGTGAAGTAGCCAAATCTTTAAAACTAATTCTTTGAGTTTTGTTCACAGAATGAAGAATGTAGGTTTTATTCCGAGCAGTTAGTTTCCTTAGTTGACAAGAACGAAACCCCAATAATTATTCTGTTTTATGTTTCTTTATGTTGTATCCAACACTAGAGCGTGGCTTTCCAACAAGCTTGGCTATGTCTCAGTACCTTTAACCTTCCGCACGTAATTTGAAATTAAAGTGAGCAGTTCCAATGTTGTTCAACTCACTTTGTTCCCCATGCTTCTTCTTTATGCCTGACACGGTGTGGATTTCTTTAATACACCACGCAAAGTGCTTTTGTACAAAATAGGGTACCTAAAACATTACCTTCGAATGTCCAAATACATTTTTGCGATTAATTTACGTAGTTATCACTCTTTCGTTGCCTGTTACCTTACAGGTGTATCGAGTAGTAGTTATTTCTATAGCATTCTATCTAACGTATCCAAATTGTCATAAAAGGGCAAGAGATTTTGAAATGGGCCACATTTTGTGTGTGATAAGTCTGTTGATCCTCCTTGTTCAACTAGTCTAAATATTTTTTTTCTCACTGTGGGTAAGGCTTCTTGAACCATGCCTGTCGAGATCGAGAACCGAGAATTAAAAGAAGAAAAACAATATTTCCAATAAAGCAGTAGTGCGGCGGGTGAACCGGACAGAAGGAGAACCACATTTGGAAAAGCTGAATAGCCCCACTGCATAGACTAACATCAGTTTCTGTTATTTCCTAAGTTGTTTTCTAGTAACAGCAGACACTTTGATCTTATTAGTTAGAACATAATATGCTTTAGTGAATTTTTTAACGTTATACAAACATAGGGGAAACCTTCATAATGATTATATGCATACTATTATATGTGTTTTTTATGCATATACAATATTTTGCAAAATCTTAATTGGATTTGTATCATACGTTCTTAGGCCCTTATCTGGCAACAAAAAAATATCTGAATGCCCCCCCCCCCCCAAAGTTACACAGAAATCGGCGCCCTTGACATCTAGGATAATGTCAAAAGTCTATCTCACATGCTTTGTTTGCGCGTGGTTCATTTGCAAATTAGGTGGGGCTTATTAAACATACTGGTTGGCAATACTTTGTAATCAGGGATTCCACAAGGATTTTCAGATTGGGGGTTTAAAGTCGAAGCCTATCCCTAGCGAGCTGCATTTTAGTTACCATGGGTTAGCGAATATTATGTAAGGTCAGGTTTGCATAATCAGATAGAAATGTATTTTGAAAGAAGGAAACGAAATTGTAACGATACATAAGCGAACCTGACCTTACCTAACCCATGGTCACTAATTTTATGTAAACTACGACAAATTGAAGAAAGCAATTATTAATAACAAATTTGAACTTAGAAAAATATATTTTTTAAGACGAAAGAAGAAAAACCTTTAACTTCTTTTTTCAAAACTGTACTTTTAAAAACAAGCTTGAAATGCAATAAATTAATTATTTATAATAAATTAAAACTTTTAAAAATATTTTTTAAAAAGTGGTTAGCGTGTCAGACTTTCTTTCGTAAGGTCTCTGAATCGATTCCACGAGCATCTTTTCAAATAATTTCGTCTATCAAATAAGCATTGGAAATGATGTTCGCGATTGCTACTGAAAGAGATTTATCCCGCCCAGGAAGACTAATACAAGGCAGAGATAGAGGGCGGCAGGGGGAGATCCTTAAACGTTAAAATTCCATTTATTTCCGTGTTTTGCGCCATTTTTCTTTCCACTTTTTTTTTGTTTTCTCCTCTCTCTTTCCGTTCTTTCCCCTCTTCTTGCATGCTCTCTCTCTTTTTTTTCTCTCTCTCTCTTCCTTTCTCTCTGTTTTTGTGTGTTTTTGAATAAGACAAGAATTTGATTTTTGTACATCTATCTCGTGGTTCTCTTCATGATGCTGAACGAGCCAATTATTTCTTGCTCCAAATGGAGGAATTTCCTGGCATATCATGTTTTGGCGCATATTTGTACTGTCATGTTAGTTGTGTAACTATTAGGCGTACAGTGAAACAATTCCCCTGGAGGGAAGAACTATTATTTCTTAACACTCCAACCTCCACTTATTTTTGTAAGTGGCCGGACAAGCACCTTAACAATTTTTACTGCATAAAAGTCCTTCGGTTGCTGCGATAGTCACATACGAATCTTAAATTTAACATCTGCACATCCACAAAACTCTTACTGCGAAGATGAGCTTTGAGCACACCAAACATATCAAAATCATTTTCCCCTTGTATACAGAACATATGAATATCTTTAGTAGCAAGAACTTTTGCCCAATAAAACAAAATAAACGCACTTCTGGTCACTGCACCTCTAACGCATATCCCTACACCACAGTACTCACTTCCACACTGCACTGATCCCCTCTCAATAATCACTGGTGCTAATCACTGACTGGTGCTAATCTATTGACACTTTCCGAAAATTCGAATGGCAATTTTCTTCTTATTCTCACCAATTTATAACCTATTAACTGACACCTCTTCGTGGCAATGTATACTATTAATAGATGAAGACTTGGGAACTTTCCCAACGGTTACTAATGTTGACTGAGGTTTTGCCAGTTTCTTTCAGTCACACAAGGTAAATACTGGGATGGTCCCTACAAAGCTAGGTCCTGGTCGACTACTTTCCAATATCATAATTTGTAATAAAAAAAATACTAATCAACCTCCAGGGAACTGAAGGAAAAATTTGAATTATCGCTAGGAAGGATTTAAGTTCCTAGGGATAATACAACTTCGAATATATCTTTACAGTAAACTGAAAAACTATCAATTCTTTCCCAAAATATGCTCTCATCCCGTATATACAATACGTTAATTTATAATTATGATATTATTAAATGCAATTTTTTATCATAATTACTGTCCATAAAAATCAATTATCTCTAGCTGAAAATTTCGGGTGATAACGGAATTATCACAACATATATCCAGAAACATATATCAAGAGCAGAGATATATGTTTGGCTTTACTGTTGTGTTTCACTATAAAATTTCGTTTGGCATTGCTCCCTCATTCTTTGGACTCGAAGCCTTGCCCCATACTGTGAAAATGTCTGGTGTAGTAAAAAGTAATCCATTATTTTGCCAATAGATGGCTTCAGTGATCTGTATCTCGCGTTGTATAAATCGGATCGGGTTCAACGAGATGGCGTTCAAACGATGAGATCGCGTACTACAAACACTGTTCAGATAGTTGTGATGAGTTGACTCAGTGTTGTGTGAGCGCGCGTCAAAATGGACACTAGCAAAGACAAAATACGCTATATTTTACAGTTTTTCTTCGATAAAGGCGAAAACGTAAGCCAGGCGGCTGCAAATGTGAATAGTGTTTATGGTCCTGATACTGTAACAGCCAATCACGCGCAATTTTGGTTTCGTCGATTCCGTGCCGGTAATTTTGACGTCAAAGATGTACAACGCACTGGAAGGCCAAGCGTCGAAAATGTCGATAAAATCATGGACATTGTCGCGTCCGACCGTCATGTAAGCACTGTTTCGATTGCCCAAGAGCTAAACATTGCACAAAAAACCGTGTGGAACCATTTGCATAAGGCTGGATACAAAAAGAAGCTTGATGTATGGGTGCCACACGAGTTAACGCAAAAAAACCTCATGGACCGAATTTCCATCTGCGAATCGCTACTGAATCGCAACAAAAGCGACCCATTTCTGAAGCGGTTGGTGGCTGGTGATGAAAAGTGGATCACTTACGACAACGTCACGCGAAAACGGTGGTAGTCGAAGCGCGGTGCGCCGGCGCAAACGGTGCCCAAGCCAGGATTGACGGCCAGGAAGGTTTTGCTGTGTGTTTGGTGGGATTGGCAGGGAATTATCTACTATGAGCTGCTCCCCTAGGGCCAAACCCTTAACTCGGAACTATACTGTCAACAATTGGACCGTCTGAAGGCAGGAATCGCCCAGCTTTGGCCAATAGGAGAGGCATTGTGTTCCACCAGAACAACGCCAGGCCACACACATCGATAGTGACTCGCCAGAAGCTCCGGGAGCTTGGTTGGGAGGTTCTGATGCATCCACCTTATAGTCCGGACCTGGCACCGAGTGATTACCATCTGTTCCTGTCCATGGCGAACACGTTTCCTGGTGCAAAATTCGCGTCAAGAGAGGCTTGTGAACATCGACTGTCTCAATTTTTTGCCAATAGGGACAAGGGCTTCTATGAGAGAGGCATCATGATATTACTTTCCAAATGGCAACACGTTATCGAACAAAACGGCGCATATGTGACCTAAATCGGATCATTCTAACTATGGTAAGTCAAGCTATCAATGTCATGCAAAAATAATGGATTACTTTTTACTACACCAGATATATACAGATACAGACAGTAAAAAAAAAATATTTTGTTATATACATATTTAAAAAAGTTTTATAAATCAATAAATAATACTCTTGCAAACAAGTAACTGCATAAATGTTTCTTCTAATGAGTTTGTTGCAATAGGGCTCTGAATAATATTATATCAAATTATATCATAACGTATCCACGTCCCGCTGCTCCCCCGCGCATTTTTTAAGTATATTAATGGTATAGGCGCGTAACAGTATGGGGGCTATTTAAAATATCTAATTTTAAAATAGGATGACAACGCTGATATCTCGGTGCTTGGATACAGCGAACAACCACAATATATTTCGACTATGTTGAATATGTGTACTCAAAGTTTGGCGCTGATACGTTGGACTGTATGGAAGTAATAAATATATAATTTTAAAAATTGGTTGACAACTTTGTCAACTGTGAGACCTGAATTAATACTATGACGTGTATCTGTACGTAAATAGAAGGTTTGGTTCCGATACGTTCAACGATATGGAAGCAAATAAATATTTTGGTCCTGATACGTTCAACGATATGCAACAATTAAACATTTTATTTTCTGAAATTGGTTAGTAAAACTGACAACTGAGACGCCGGAAGTACCCACATGAACTCTCCCAGTACCTAATGCACAATGTCAAATTTGGTGTAAACCAATTCGGTTACGTCCAATAGTAACAAATATGAAATATAGAATTGCTAAAATCATTTGGCAACACTGACAAACTACGGCGTCTGGAGTTCCTGTATGACCTGTCCCACATCTAATGAACATGCACGTCAAATTTGGTGGAAATCAATGCAAAGTGTAGATTTGTATTAATAAAGGCATCTCTATACGCTGAATTTTAAAATAGGCTGGCAACACTGACAACTGGGGGCTTGAGGTCGGAGACACCTAACATGTTATTGTATTGTGATTTGGGGCAGATGGTATGGAAGATTTTTTTTAAATATGATTTTTAAAGTTGGCAGCCCTGAGAACTGGGCAACCCGCATTATCTCACATATACCAAAGTTGCTTGTAATCTTAAAATATCTAGAGTTTAATTTATGTTGCATTTGTTCTTAATTATTTATATAAAAGTAATTCTTGCTTAAAGAAACGTTAGCAATATTGCAATTTACTGCCTTGAAAAAAAGCGAAGGCTTATGTTTAATTTCTATTAAGACGGAAGTTTTAGAAGTACAACTAACGGTTTTTTATTTACAACATTATCTCGGTCTGAGCCTGAGATGGTTAATGGCCGTAAATTAATTCACATTCAATTGTCGAATGAAACACTCTGTAATCTAGTTAATGACACTACAACTAATGTTTCAAAGACGTGGAAAATTTGAATTCAACTCAAATTACAGAGTAAGTGCTCAATTATTCAGATGAAATTAACGTATTGTCAATTACTTCTTCACTTATTACATACCTTGAGTAGGTAGCAAATATAATGTCCAGTTAATAAAAGGAGAAATAAGCTCTCTAGGAAAAATCCCTTCTTGCAAAGCTTCCTACTTTTAACGACGTCCTGACGCAACCTGATCAACTAACACTTGTCGAGAAACATAACATTATTAAGAAGAAAAAAACCTCCGGTAACATTATCATTAATTTAATAGATGTTTAATAGCTGAAAAGAAATAGCGATCAATATGAATAGTAAGTTGAAGACCATATTTTGAGGACTTGTTACAAAAATATTGTAGTTGAATCTAAGTGTTAATTACAAAGCGTTAGTTACAAAACAATTTTATTTACGTACGAGATAACTTACGTATGCAATTCGCCGGTAACAATTTCATCTGTTTCATTTTATTGTTTGAGAATACTGTATAAGTCACTACATTTAACAAAGTGTTAGAATTCTCAAAGCTAAAAAACTTGGATGCCATCTGTAGGTTAAGGGCGAAGATTATAAATTCACATTCTTCATTCAACTTTCATTTACTGGCTACAATAGTATCAATCAATCTGTAAATATTACAATATTATAGTAATAGCTTCAAGTTTTCGTATCTTTTCTTGATACTACAGTCTGTTTGTTTTACAATTTCAGCTTGGAAAGAAACTGGAAAGAAAAGTTGAAATAAGAATTGGTCCAATAAACTTAGGTTTGTGTTTCTTGTATCCGCACATTGCCAATTGTGGTGTTTTCTCCGGGTCAGTTTTTCTCCATGGATGTTGTGTGACATTCAACATGCTAAGAAATTAATTAAGGGGCGGAGTTGGGGAGGAAGGAAGTAACCACAAAACGTTGCGATTGGATAAGTAGACAATTGATGTGACAGAGGTCATGTGAAGCAAGATGTGTTGAGGGTAAATTTTCTCTTCACTTTGAAAACAAAAAAAAGGTATTTATATTACCTATAAGCAAAAAAAAAAAAAAATCTTCCTTACAGCTATCCTTGTTAACAAAGCATGGTTATCTGGACTGGTAGCATCAATTCTTCAGGAACTTGTATTAAATTTGTTCACTCAACAAACTTCAAACAATATCTAACGAGTAATATTTATTTGTGATCATAACTGATGTGTAGCGTCTTATATCCGAATCTGAACATGGCTTAACGCCAATTAGTTCCCGGGGTTATCCTGTATACAAATAGCCTTAGGTAAAAAAAAAGTATTGGAGTTATGTAACTAGACCAAACTGCTCAAGAATTTGTTTCACAGTGAACATGCTCCAAACTGTAAGTAAAGTAATTTATTATTGTCCCTTCGGACCCAACATGATAGGTCCTAATCAGATATATACAAAACGCATTTCACTATCGTCGACTTAACCACCAACCAGAGCAATTTGGAACTACTAGAGAGTATAAAATTCCGAAATTCTGGTTCTTTTAATTTTTCCTCAAAAGGTTTCAGAATTTTCGTACATCTGCACAAACGAGATGGGGTAATCTGTTAACATCACAAACTACATCCAAAATGTCTACCATATAAACAAGAATAACTTCTATATGTTAATTAGTTGCTATTTTATGATTAGGTGGATGGAGTACAGTATACTAAGTTTTGAGTTTCAACAATTATCAGCAATGAAATCTGAAAGGAACTATCCACATGAATATAAAATTTTAAATTTCCATAAAGAACACACATCCACTAGAATTAAGTTAAGGGTGCTCTATTTCACCATACATATTTCCCTGTGGCAAGTTTAGTAGTTTAAGAAGTATCGAACTTTCGCTCATGCCTTCCATTTAAATTGATTTGCATGACTCAGTTGAATTTAATATACAAATTGATCCGCCGAAACTGTCGCGGTCGGAGTGCGGTGTGAATTTAAAAGATAAAATGATCTTGAGGTTGAAAGTAGAATGAAAAGGAAAATGAAGAATGTAGAGAAAGAGAGAATTGAAGAATTAAATACCAGGGGGTAGGGGAGATGGATGTCTTGAGTGCGAGATGAACTTGAACCATATAATGTTGGTAAATCATCGAAAGAAAATGAATTCTTTAATAAGATGGTGATCATTTAGATCTTATTGTTTGGTCTTTTTAAAGATATTTAGGACTAGTTGCAATATCGCCATGGGAAAGGATTGGGCTTTTTGAAGCATGGGAAGTCCATCTTGAAATGTGACCATTGTGGTTTCAAAACCTAACGACTGAATGTGTGGAAAGAATTCTTGAAATAAAGTAGAAAATCTTGGAAGTTTCAGGCTTGACAGTAGACTGAGTTCGATTGTTAGCACCAGCATAGGATGTAGAAGATGACGTTTGAGGGACAGGATCTCGTGCGATGGCAACACCAGATGAGGTTTCCTTCTTGGAAGAGAGATTTGCATTGCGACTGGTTTTCAGTTTTTACTGAATGGCATGACCCCTGTTGTTGTCTGGGTGATTTTTTCCACAATTGGCGCAGGTAGCCGGCTCATTTCGATCTGTCTTTTTACACTCGGCAATGAAACGAGCCCCGGCACACTTACCACAATGAGATTCCAGATGGCAGGTAAATTGTGAATGACTGTAGCATTGACAGCGATAACATTGTAAACAGCTTTGAGATCTGTACTGCTCAATGGCAATACGATAATGAGAAAGAAATTCAATATCATATACTTTCTGAAGATAGAAAGTCCTGCATAAGGTGACCGAAAAGAGAGGTAAGAGAATCTTCTGATGAGTAGCCTGGTCACGGCGATACATCTGATGAACAGAAATGACAGGAAATTGCACAACAACAAGCTCTTGCTGAATACCCTGAGTTGCAGTGTCAAGAGGTAACTTCCGGATTACTATTTTATAGGGTCGATCCTTTTTGAGGATGTTGGTGGCATACTGAATTTTGATTTGTTGGCAATGACTGTGAGCTTGTCAAAATCAGCTTGATTTTCGAGTTGAATACCGATGTGATCTGAAGAATGACCGATTCGTGGTTGAACATATAATGTGGCAGAAAGTGATCGAGTGAATGCATATTTATTTGCAACTCCATATATGTGAATAGCAGGTGGCTTAGGTAGTGATTTGGAAGCGGCTTGTTGCTTGTCTTCTGACGGATCTTCAGAAGAGGCATGATCGAGCACTTAAAAAGAATTTGCACTGGCAACCACTGAAGTCGGGCTTGCGAGAGTTTGAATTTTAGCTGGATGCTTAGGGTAGCGAAACCCGTCTGTATCTATAGCATGATCTGTCGCATCAGAGAAACTTTGGGAAGATTGTTGTAAAAAGGTCATAGGATGTACTTGAATTGGTAACTTTTGCATTTCGGAGGAAAGCATGGAAGATGGACCTCATCTAGACTCCATATGAAGACGCTCTTCGTAGCCGACTTAATGCCGAGACTTCTTCTTGGCAAAGGAGAAATCTCTATTGAGGTTGCAGGGAGTAACATTCATAGGCATATCCACAGGAAACGTTGATAACACCGTGCAATAGCAAGAATCTCGAGACAGAAGCACCGCACACAACGACTCCTATTACTCATCTGTACACAAATATTTCACTTTGTGCCCGAGGCTCCCTATTTTGTAGTTGCGACACTGTGTCGAATACTCGTAAACAGAGATAAGGTTGTATTGTAATCCTAAGAAAACTAATATCATATCACTAAGTTGCTGATACGTCTCCATGTTCTTTCTACCTGGGGTTTCGAAAAAAATATAAAATTCCAAATAGCTCAATTCTTTAAACCTCAATATTTGGAGATGACCTTACAGGCTTCAAAATTTTCCCTGCCGCAGTTAGCTCCTCTTGCATCTGTGCATACGCACGGCCCAGTTCATGGTATCTAATATATTATATCATCTTGAAACTATTGTACTTTGCAAATTGTAATGGGTGGGTAAATTTGCATTATATGCACATAAAATCAAGTTCATTGTGACTTCGCAATTAGATTGGCAAAAGTTGTATCTTAAATGACATGCGAATTAGTTTATTTTGTATTCGTTCTTCGACTCTCTCTTTCAAGGTGTCAAATGTAGCCACCTTTAAATACGTTTCACGTTTCCGCCAAGTATCTTTAAATACCGCATGTTTTAGCTTTTCTACAAAGCCATTTAGGGTTACAAAAGTGCGAGATTTCTTTCACAAAGGGAATTTGGTTTTCCCTATACTTAAAAGGAAAAGAATTCTATGTTTACAGTGAACAGTAAATTCGTGCTTCGAAGTGAGGAAAAGAAAAAAAGCAATGAAGAAGAACTGAAACAAGAAAAGATAGTGAAAAGAGACAGAGAAATAGTCTATCCACCAAGGGATTTTTTTCTTTCGTATTAAATTGTTTGAGGACGGAACGCTACCGTGAAAGTTTTGATTGAATATATTGTTCGGTAAGCTTTATACGTAATCTGATGAACGTTGAGGGAATTAAATTGTGAAAGCAAAGGGTAATATGAAGCACTTTGTAGTATGTCACAGAAAAGGTGAAAAAAAGAAAACGAAACTGCCTAGAATCAGTAAATCAAACAAATTGGTGATTTACCTTTTTACTTTGCAAGAAGAAGAGAGTCTCTTTGATACATCTGGGAATTCACCGCAGACTATTTTGTTCTGATTCTTGTTGGTAAGAAAAATAAAATTTAAAAAGGTGAGAAATAAACCTCTTTGGGAAGTTGGCAAAGTTGATCTCTTTAAACAGAAAAACCCTTTTTAGCTTTTGTAGATTTAAATTACTCAAAACCAAAGTCGAAGAAATTCTTTAAACGAAATAAAAGCTGTACCAGGTAAATTCTGATACCACCTAAAAGAATGAGAGTCTTTACAACGTTTTCAAGAGGTACTCTTTTAATTTCCGAAGAACTAACGAATGAACACATATAGAAGTACATGCTGGCATGAATCCAAATATCAAATAAAATCAAATTTTGTCATAATGAACAGTAATTGGAATAACCATAAGAAAATATCATTTGAACAAAGTAACGCGTTTTAAGTGTATTATAAAGATACGAATATCTTTGACGAGCCATCGAGTTGGGACGCAGTAATGACTTCAAATATTAATGCAAAAATAGGTACTGAGTTCTGATAATGCTCGTCAAATGAAAATCAATTCATGACTTCCGGTCCAGGCTAGTTGAATGTACAATGACCCTGTTGGATTATCTCCACCTACTACTTCTACTACAGCTGTTACTGCCACTACTCCACTCCGTCAAAGTTTTACTGAACACAGAATATCTTCACCTGAGCAAATTGTATCTTGCAGATGGCATCATTCGTGTAAGTGATGGCACATTGCCCTGTTCTCTGATTCTTTAAAAATACCAATTTGATCATCCCTATCGATGACAATATTCACTATCATTCATTTCTGGGTCAAAACTAACATTGAGAAACTTTCTTCGCTTCAGATGAAGAAGGTTTTACCGCAATGTTTCCATTTTACGTTCTATTCGTAAATTTTGTAATATTTAACAAAATAATAGAGTATTCTGCATTTTGAATTGTTGCTTTTATTACTCTCCTTTGATCAAATCCACTGTACTGCCGTTATAACTAGAAATAGCTACCTTTATCTTGTAATTCAAGGTAACCCATCGTTTTGAATTATCCGTTAATTACTTAAGTTATCTATACTTCTCTATACGAGGAATTCAAGAATGATGATTATAGTTTCTAAATTATTTTAGATTGAAAATGTCATCCTTCGAAGATCCAAGGTGAAGGCACCAGTTCTCGTCATGTTAAAGTGGATTTTGCAGAAAATTCTGTCTATGTGTAAGATACAACTTTACCTTTTTTTATTTCATTAGGAACTTCAGATCTCGTGCAATAATGTAACAGTATAAATGTATTCGGCAATTAGCATTATAGTGATAGAATTTCGTTTTTTTACCACCCTAATTTTGCTCCAGTAGTCGTCACCCTAAATTTTGCTGGTCACGTATAGTCGTCACACCAATGCACCAGTAGTCGTCTCCCAATCTTCTACATAATATTCGTTTGGAAAATATATATGTTATCCTCGTTTTCATCTTTACTGGATCAGAACGTGGCAACATAAAGCGGGATTGAAAGAAATGAAGCACAGTGTGCTTGCTAGAAGGTCCTCAGGTATTATTCTAAAAAGAACTTGAGTTGACTTCCGGTGGAATATGTAGGAATTTAAATTTTGAATTTTACTGACGGATACTCCAAAGAATGAGACTATCACCACGATTTTTTTTAAATAAATTTAATATCACATTAAATTAAATTTATCGCTGTTTGGAGTAAAAAATTCAAATAGAAAATTTGCACCAGTAGTTGTCACTCCCCGAAACAGGTGGCTGCCCAGTCGACTGTTTCAGTTACTATCAGATTGCTAACCTGAACCTGAAATTGTAAGTAGCATGATTCGCACCAATACTTATCTACTCATCAGAGTTCGATCAGGGAAAATAAATAAGAACGACTGATACTAAACCAGGGTAGTGTGAAAGAAGTACATTGTGATAGCGTATATTTTCAATTACTTACATGAGAAGGGAAAGCGATTAAAGAAGATTTTAATATACCAAACAGTATCAATACAGATGATTCCATCATTTTAGTTCTTAGAACATAGGACATAGATGGCAGAAGCGCAGCATTATAAAAATAATAGATAGCTGTAATTAAACGCATTTCCTTCATATTTTCATTTCCTCGCATTGTCTCAATATGGTCAGTCTTTAACGAAATGCTCAATAAAATTATGTTCAATACGAAATATAGCAATAAAATAGTACCCCAAATTCTATCTCCGACAGAAAATTCAAAACAGTTTACAAAATTAATACTGAACAGAACATAATGTCGAAAATACAACTCCAATCTACGTATGGGGATACTTGAAATGTATGAGAAAAAAATCTCCAAGTACCGGTAGACCTATTTAACAAAAGTACAAAATACTGTAATGGCAAGCGAATCTACCTAAATTGCATATTTTATCTTGTGTTGAAAACTGTAGGCTTTCGTGTCCTTGATTCCAGTTCAAATTTTAAATTAAGTTAAAATTGAGAGAAAGAGTAGAAGGTGGACGTCAAAGTGAGAAATAGAGCAGCAAGGCCTCGAGAAGAGATAGGAAAAGTGAAGAATCAAAGAGCGTGCCTGGAGAAGGGATCGAAAAAGTGAAGAACAGAAGCGCATGTCCTGGAGAAAAGATAGGAAGAGTGAAGAATACACGGGCGGCGCATAGA
>JAGDQP010008529.1:45885-62614 GCA_022664845.1 Lepisma saccharinum
AAGAGTGAAGAATACACGGGCGGCGCATAGAGAAAAGATAGGAAAAGTGAAGAAAAGAAGGACATGGCCTTGACAAGAGATAAGAATAATAAAGAACCGAAACACGTAGGTTGGAGATGAAATAGAAAAGGGCGTGACTTTAAAAAGAGATAGGAAAAGTAACAGAGCCTGGCCTAGAGAAGATATAGGAAATGAGAAACGTTCTCTCAGACATGATGGATCATCTGAGATGTTTGCAGATAGAAACAGAATCGGAAGACATTTCTCATATATACAGGTACATTACGGATAGTTTGTGTTTGTTTGTTTGTATGTACAGAGAGAGAGAGCACAAAATTCTTTAAACCTGTCTCAATTATTAGGAATTATAGAACTTATGATTCAACTGATGAATCTCACCGAATTAATTGATCTAGCATCCAATGATTTCTGCCTTTTGTTTTGACATTATTATTGAATCATTTTAATCGGATAAACAACAATCTTTCAGTTTCCTTCGTTAGTACTTGAAAGCGTAATGCGATACAGCATAATGAAAATAACTGTATTTCTGTGTATTGCTTTCAATTTCAGAATAGATCCATATTCAATTCAACACACGTATCAAGATTTCTAATGTTATCTCTGCTAAGAGTTAAATGAGTTTCTGTTTGTGTTAGAATCATCGTCTGCGCACAAAAGTCTTGATAGTTTTTTTTTTCTGTTTTCTGACTTTTGCATACCGTTTTTTTGTATGATCGAGTTAATTATCTTTTCTTGTTCAATGTTTCATTACCAATTCTCTCAACGTAACAGCAAGAGGGAAAGAAAGAAAGAGATTCTGGGAACGGAATTATATTTTGTTTGTCGTCAAACAACCTTCATACTCTCACATCTTCTTCTTTGGTGTGTTTTTTTTTTATTCTCGGTAACTCATTAGTTTTCACTTTTCTCTGCTCCTTTAGTTAATTTTCTCGCTTGTCTTTTTTTTTTCTTCCTTCGCATCAATTTTCGCTACATTGCTCCTGTAAATCTTCCCCTCTTTGTGTGACTCTCTCTCTCTTGTGGTGAAAAGGTTTCTGATTCCCCTAACCCTTCCCAATTACTCCTCCGCCAAACATTCACCTGGAAGAGAAAACAAAAAAATATCTAATAAGAGAAAAAAAAAGCGAGAAATTAGGGTTAATTGTGGTTTTAGGAATAGGTTCACCTCATGGTTGTTAATTTAACCAACAGTTCCAAAATTGTGAAACCAGACTATTTCCCTTAATTTCGAATTGATTGGCTATTTAGGTTTATTTCTCGTTTCTCTCTTATTTTCTCTTTGCATTTTGAGAATTCGAAGCCATAAGATCAGATCTTCTGTAAATTCAATTAATTTTCCTAATTTATCTTTTATACTGTTCCACAATTTGTAATGTATTGAATTTTTTGTTGAACTGGAAACTGAATTTGAATTTTACTGTTGCGTATTATCGACTCTTCAAAGAAATAAATTAATTATGACTTTATTAATTTGTCCCATAATTTTTTCTCGATGGTTTTAACCCAAAATTTAGTGAAAAAGTTCACTTCTTGTACACTATAAATGATTATAATAATGATGGGTTCTCTGCCTGATGGCAAGTGTATGTATGACCCAAAGGTTTCTGGGAAATTTGAACCGGTGGTAATTTGCCATTGTTATGAATCGAACAATGATGGCGTCATAACATGGATTCCGAAAAGATTGGTATGTACCGGATATTAAACCCAGGACCCCTTAATTACAAGGCATCGAGCGTTACCACTCACCCGCAAAAAACACACACTTTAAATCAGTCAGTTTTAGTAAGTTCTATATTGTTTATACCTCTTGGCTGTTTTCATCTTCCATTTCTCCTGATTGATTGAATTGTTATTAACGTCCTAAACGAGCTAGTAAGCTTCTAATAACGGGACCTACAGTTAACGTGGGCTCCGAACCACTTTTGTCCCCAACGGGAATCGAACCTGGGATTCCTTGATTACAAGTCAGTAAGCGTTACCACTCAGCCATCGGAGACACAACACCATTTTCTCTGAATCTATTTGTGCATTTTTATATTCTCTGATCTAAAGTTAAAAATAATAATTGTTTAACCTTTCTGATGTTCACGTTTATTTGATTCTCTGACAGACAACTCGTGATCTCTATAGTACAAATAGAACAGGTTGATTCCAAGTTGATTTTAGGTTAATTTCAGGTTGATTTTAGGAAGTTTTCACGTTTTTAAACAACGTTTAATGGTCTCTCTTCAATCCTGTATTTAACGCAACGACTACACATTGTTTAAACAGTTAATTAACTTTGAATACAACGTTGAAGAGCTTATATTAACCTGATATCAACCTGTATGCAACTCGGTGAGAAGGTATCTTAAATACGACTTCATGAGATATGGACGGTGTCCTAACAAAAAAGCCTATAACAGCAAAAAATATATATTATGATAAAGACAGAAACCTAGATAGCATGTCAACTTGTAACAATATTGTCAGTCATGTGCCTTCAGCTTGTCAAGCTTTGAACGCCATTGTTGACGGTTTTAATAACTATCCAAATTCAAGCTTGTTGAAAAAAAACAGCTATGTGAGGATGCTTATTAAACTCGAAATTTGTTTAAATTTTATTTCGTTGCATTGTCATTGTCGTTCCAGTGCAATGAATCACATGTCAGAACTCATTAGCTCCAGGTTAATCTCCGCCAGCTTCCACCCAGTCACTAGAGCCATCTCTTGCGAGTCTCATGAATTAATTATAAACAGTGCTTAGAAAGCGAACTAGTGCGAGCGGTTATGTTATGTAGTGACTACAGTATTGTATCGGTATGGCAGTGGTTCTCGGCTCGATTCCTGGCTAGGTCAATGTTTTTATTTCATTTTTAAGTACATTTCTGTGTCTTATCCTGTTAAGATTATATCAACCTTGATTGTTACAAACTAGAGTCAAACTTATATATGTAAACGATTTGGATGACTTGCTAGGCTTTCACCAAGCTCTCACACTTACTAAACGACATCTTTACATTCTTGATTCTCTTAAGAGTTTGGTCAAAATTGTTATGGGGCAAATATTTGAGAAAGGAATCAAGGATGTAAAAATGTAATATTGTAAACTTTTGCTGTTTGATGTTTAATACAGATAGTCCAATCCAAATTACCAAGCGACTGTGGCTCAGTGGTAGATCGTTTGCTTAGCATTCGGGAGATCCTGGGATCAATCACAGCAGTGAACCACCCTGACCAAAGTTTTCCTCAGTCACACCAGAAAAATGTTGGGATGGTACTTTCTACTTAGACCTTGGACAACACCTTTCCGCATCCTTTCCCCTTCCCTATCATGGCCTGATCCTTAGATGCCTAAAGGCCATAAATAAATTCCAATCCGAATTAAAACTGTGAAGGATAGAACTCTCATGTGCTTCATATACACAAATAAAATGTAATTCGAAGAAATAAAAAAAAATAGAACCAGACGAAGATTTCTTTTTTAAATATAGAGCTCGCGGGGCATATTTTATGCTCCGTACTTGCGTATACATGTGATACAGGAGAAGAGAAGACCGAGATTATCAAAATGAACTCTGGCTAGAAATGTCTAGAATCTACCACAGGACTAACGTGTTCAGGATTGAAATGCATTTAAATTGCTTCGTCGCCGTATTTTCTAAGTTCTCTTTTCCAGGCATGTTATACAATTTTCAATTCACTGAGTTTCTACTGGGAATATCGTGCAACGGTAACTTCTACTTTCCAAAGTACATGTAGGAGGAATCCGTGGTTATGTATGACATGTAATGAGAAACTGGAAGTTAGAAGCTTCTGTCAAAAGAAAACAACTGGGGCATCTGTATTGAGGTAGTCATACAATTGTATTTCATTTCGGATACATACAGACGGTCTCCACAGGATGAGCATAAAATATCTCTAATTTAAAACTTTTTTTGGCACAGAAATTCAACTGGTTGCAAGTATGTAAATTTTATCTCAACTCAAAACTTCTTTTGTTACATCTTTAATGGGCCTACAGTTTTTGGTAAAGTTAGCTCTGAAACACACTGTTTCATTGAATTCGTAACTGCACACAGAAAGCAAGCGCGCTAACTTCTAGGCCACCCCGAGGTCGCCTACATGGTGACGATAATGGGTGTTCTGCCCAAGGCAATCTATGATCCGAGTGCTTCTTTCTAGCTAAGGTGAACCCATTTTTACTTTACCATTGTCTTGCATGGGATGACGCTCTAGGGATAGGGCCTACAGCTTATAGCGAGCTCCGAACCACTTGTATCCCTGAACGGTATCGAACCAGAGGATTACAAATCAATGAATGGTACCTAATAATTACAGTTATACACATGCTTCGTTTATCTCCTACACAACCTTTATAACCTTACTCCATTTTTGTTTTACTTTTTTTCTAAGTAACCGTCGCGAAAAAAAAAACTTATTAAAGATGCGTTTAACGTATAACTTGTACTGTCTTCTACAGTTTTGCTGAAGTAAACTCTAAAAAAAACCGTAAATTTACGGTGTAAACGCTAGCAGTCGGGTTGCTAATTGATTACAGTATTACGTACAGCGGAAACACCGGTAATACAACAGCACTTCACTGGAAAAACAAACTATTTGTACAGTGTATTTAACGTATTAAATGTATGTAGTAATGGTGTTTACACTGTTTTACAGTCCTTTTAAAATAAATGTGGTCTTGAAAACATCCTGTCTTTGTTCCATTATTTTCTCGTCTGTGATCGATCTCAACGGCTGACTATTGAAGTTTTTTTTTTTTTCAGATTTTTTTTTCTCAGTCACTCCAGTCAAATGCCAGGTTGGTACCCATGAAGTCAACCCTGGCCATCTACCTTCCGATATATCTCCCACCCTATCTCGGCCTGAGCCTCAGATGTCTAAAGGTCTTAAATTAAATTAAACTTAATATTTTAATCTGCCAAGATTATTTTGAACCTTTTCTAGTTGAAGTTCAACATGCTATATACTCATGTTTCAGGAATAGTTTTGAATGTCAAAATATCGTCTCATGCTAATGCCGAATGATTTTTAGTCAGAGGGGCACACAATGATCGATATCTGCGTTATTGGATGAACCAGACTTACTTTGGTTAGTGGCTACTTGTAAGTTTTACCTACAATCTCTTTGAGTAGAAATACAAACATTTCTTGCTGTTTGGCATGATATTTGGAATCATCAACCGGGGATGAAATCCTCAGCCACCAGAGCAATTTCCTCCCCCCCCCCCCCCTAAATGAAGCACTATAGACAGCTACAAGTATAACATTTGCTTATATGTTGTCTTATTGAACAGAACGGGTATGTTAGCCAACAACATTATGAGTTGAGAACCCAAGAACTGTTACTTTGAGAATAAACTTCGGGAGGGAATATTTTCCAAAAACCTCGGTTCCGAATTTCCGTTTTATCTTTTGTACTTTGAGTAGACTAAAAATTCCCACCACCCAATTTTCACTCCATTATTCTTGGAACAATCAGAGTGAAGACTAGGTTTACAATAATAGAATATGATCTTCCAATCACATAATAGTAATTTTTACTGAGATTTCGAAAGGAAAGGGTGGGAGTTGAATTTCTGCTAATTTACGAAGTACAGTTGTTTCTTCACATAAAAACTAGAAACAGTATGAAAATAAGAATAAATAAAAGGTTGCATTACACTTTTGGAATTATTATTAATTCTGCAAGTGTAATGCATGCCTTTATTTATTCTTATTCCCATACTATTCCTGTTCCGTATGTGAACATACAAGTATCCTATGTAATTAAGCAGATTTTTAAATAAATGAAGGAAAAATTTGAAAACTATAGAAAGAACAAAAAGGCTATACAAAACACTCACATTCACTTTACATTTCAAAACCATACTTAACACAAAACATTTCCACGTGCACTACAGGAAAAAGCAATATATGCATAGAAATGATCAGAACCACCGATCTCTAGCACAGCAAACGAACGCTCTACCATCTCTTCACGAGTGTTGTAGGTTAAGAACCGTAATTCCAGGACAAAGCTTTTCAAAGGTTTTGGGTTCATTCTGGTAAGATGATATTTTCTTTGGTGTTTTATTCTGTTAACGGAATGCCCGTCTTCCCTTTAAAATGAGTTCTATCATTTATCTACATACAGTCGTTAAAAAAAGGTCAAGACTCAAATATAAACTGACTTAGCAACTCTGCATGAGGCATCTTGAAATAATACTTTCAAGAAACTACAGTAGTTTACTGTTGAAGGAAGATACAGTACTTAGTTTTAACAATATACGGTGTTAACAATGTAAAATCTGCCTCATATTTTCTTATAGTGAATAACTGCACCTTTGTGTGTGTATGTGTGTGTTTCGTGTTTGTGTGTGTCTAGGTGTGTATGTGTGATACTACTGAATCGATTCAAGCAATCGCAGCCATTGATTTTATTTATGAATTTTAGGCATCTTTAGTTCAGAATGGGACAGGATAAGCGAGAGAAAGTTCAAACCAAGTCGGTCAGGGCTTAGTTTGAAGTTACAGATACCATCTCCGAATTGGCGGAATGTGAAAGAGGAGAAAACCTGGAAACCCTAAGTTATGATGGCCGGTCGTTGGGAATGATCCCAGAACCTTCAGAATGGAAAACCCAACGCTCTACTATTACCACGCATTTAGCGATTGTAGCGCTTCCTAGACTGTTCAAAAGCTCAGCAATTATACAGTAAAAAGAACTATGAAGAATTAGCGTTATGAAATAATGTACAAGTGTGTTTTATTTTACAAGTTATGTTTTAGAGAACTGAGTCTGATAGTCTAGGCGCATTTGAAAGTTCGTGGGATTTTGAATGAAGTGATGTTGCGGGTAGGGTGAATACCTTCATTAGAATAGTAGGAGGTACCTAATTTCACCGCCGATGAAATTCGTCTCTCTGCCTTTAAAGTGCTATAACTTCTACAAATTTTAAATCAAAACGTTCTTGGTTGTGCGAATATTTTAATAACACATTAGAAATTCCATTTTAGGACACTTTGTTGCCATAGCGACGCCATATTTTAAATATGGCGTCCTTAAATACCAAAATTAATTATTCTTGATCCCTTTTCTTTATATTCAAAGGGAAATAACTCGTAAACCACCACAGGTAGGCGAAATAGCCCTGAAATAAACGTTGTAGGCCAGTGTAAGGTCTTTCCAACGAGGTATGTGCCATTTCTGTATCTTTAAAACAAACGGAGCTAGACTAGTTCTTATGTAGGAAAGAGTGTTCTTATGAAAATTTTAGAGAATGTCGGCAAACGTACAGAAGAGGATGGGAAACCTGTAGAATAGTTGCTGCTCCAGGAAGATGAGAATATCAGTTCAGAAAGTTGGAGAGAGAAAAAATCGGAAGTGGAAGATGACGAAGAATAGAACTGGAAGAAATCGATTCAACAACACCCGTACTTAGTAGCACTGAAGCACAAATTACACACAAATCAGCTGCTTCTTACTCTGATGCTATTCTTGATGGCATTGCGGAACTCCAAGCGTTGAAAAGGCCAGCACATGTTAACACATGCATCGATTTGTCTACAGAATTCTGCAAAAGAATAGTAAATAATCTTGAAATACGATGAAACTCACCTTGTTTTTGATACGCATGGAAATAAGTCATTAAAATGTCAATGTGGAAGAAAAGAGCAAGAGACAGTCCAACAATCGAATACAAGATATCTGACTCTGCCAATATAAAAAAATGTCACTACGAGAAATCTTCTGTCCCATCCAAAAACCAAAGATGCATTGACAACTTATCTTTCAGAAAAAATTCTCCTTCATGCAAGCAAGTTGGGAAACGCTTAGTTGCCAGCTGGAGGACAGAAGCAAAATTTTCAGAAGGGAAGGACATCAGTGAGTTAGAGTACTCATGAAGAAGCAGCAACAAAAATAATACTTCACACTCTTTATGCAGCGTCTCAAGGGGCACAGACCATCCACATAATGTCTCAAGATACTGATGTCCTTGTTCTGTCTGTGTGGTGGTCTAGACACTTACCTGCCAATACGAAGTTTGTCACAGGAGTTGGAGCTAATAAGAGGATGATAGCTATCCGTAC
This sequence comes from Lepisma saccharinum, assembly GCA_022664845.1. NCBI lineage: Eukaryota > Metazoa > Arthropoda > Insecta > Zygentoma > Lepismatidae > Lepisma > Lepisma saccharinum. The sequence goes on from JAGDQP010008529.1 coordinate 53,986, forward strand.
CTCTCTTGGACCTCTTAGAGTAGAAGCCTTACTTGGGTCCCATGCTATATCAGGGTGTGACATTACTGGGGCATTTTCAAGGAAGTCAAAGAAGATATTTTGGAAAGCATTTTACAACGCTGAAGTTGCGATGCTTGAATCTCTTGGAAATCTCGGTTCTAGTCGGTTCAATGACGATGTCGAGAGGATCATTGAGAAGTTAATTTGCAATGTTTATGTGCCGAGCACTAACATTCAAGATATTGGGAAACTACAATGGTGGGCTATTCACGAAAAGGGACATTCAAGATCAGGTCTTCCTCCAACCAGAGCGGCCCTTACACTTTCATTAAAAGAGTGAACTTCCAAGTACTGGTATGGAAAAGTGCCGGGAAATCGCTTCCAAATCTGCCAAACCAATAGAGTGTGGATGGGAAGAAGAAACTAGTGATGAAAAGAAGATTGTTCCTGTGATGTGCAAACTACCTTGCGCTCCAGAGACTGTATTGCGGCTGATTCGCTGCGGTTGTACAATAAGTAAATGTTCTTTGGCATGAAAATGTCGATCTCAGTCCCTGAGATGTACGGAACTGTGTCTTTGTGGTGGAGATGAAGATCAGTGTGTAAACTATGACTTACGATGGGAAGATTCAGAAGATGATAGTGATGAGACTCTCGATGGCTAGTCTTCACATGGCCTTTGTTCCCCCAAATAATGGGATCAACTTTTGTTATCATAAAGGAACATTATTTTCGAAACCAAATGAATCTGATTTTCAAATTCTCCAGGAACAATCTGGAAAACAACAACGAATCGCCGGAACTCACAATTATAAAAAGCTGAGAAAATGTGAATACCCGTGTCAGTACATGTGACAATTTACGCTTATAATAAACATTGTTAAAACTTCATGCCATAAGATCCTGGTGGCTGAATCACTGAATCAAATGGTAAACAAAACAGAAGATAGGTGTGACATCGTAGGGGACAAACCTTAAAAATAGAACATAAGAAATGCTCAGGTGAGAAACCATAAGTTTGACATCGTAGGGGAGAAACTTTAGAAATAGAATGTAAGGAATGCTCAGGTGATAAACCATAGGTGTCACATCGGAGGGGAGAAACCTTAGAAATAGAATGTAAGTAATGCTCAGGTGAGAAACCATAGGTGTGACATCAGAGGGGAGAAACCTTAGCAATAGAATGTAAGGAATGCTCAGGTGAGAAACCAACTAGTAAAGACCCACTAACGAGCTGAGTGTTTTTTTATAGTGACCGACTGGGTCGGATAGACAACGGGTTCATAAAGAAATAAAAGTAAATAACATAAATCAAACACCAAGGAATATAAACAATGGTATTGACAGATTAGTTAAATAAAAAATCTCACAAGAAAATATATATTTTTCTTTATGTGGTAACTCTTTTAAATCCAAAAATGTGTAACTCGAGGATATATTTCTAAACTAATTGTATCACAAAACATCATGTAGGATAGATTAGGTATATGTAAAAAGAACAGCGTTTTTGCAAATGCTGAATTTGCCCAATGCTTTTTCTGTCAAAAATAAATAAAAATTAGACAAGTCTATAGATCAGTTTATTTAATTCTAGAAATAAAGCGTGGAAACTCTGTGAAAGAGTTTAAGTTTTCGTAAAATATCCATTCGTTATATGAAGTAAAATAGTTCTTTACGATATTAAATGTTGTGTAGCGTATTTAAATTATGAGAATAAAATTCTAAATGACATTAATTTAAATCAGTAGTGAGAAGAAACCAGATATATCGAAATTTAGATTTTTTCTAAAAAAATTAATTAAGAAGAAAAACGTTTTCTTTACCAAAATTTTAATATACTAACTATATAAAATATATTTTAGGTTTTATTATTGTAAGATAAACACCAGATATATCTTTAAAGAGTAACTGGAAGAAACCAATATTTTAGACTTGTGTTTCGTTATCAAGCGTGTATTTTGCAGTGTGGTTTATGAAAAATGGGGAGAAGGAAGAATATAATTAAGGGAGGACACTCACTACCAAAGCAAATTAAAGAGAAGGACAAACCACTATAAATGAAACACAAAATGCTATCAAAAAACGAAACAATGCAAGGCTATAAGACAACCTGCAGCAGATATCATAAGGGGGTAGCGTATACAAATACCATCTCAGACTCATTTTTCAACCATAAACTTGATTCTAGTGTATTTACTGGTAGTAACTTTGATTGTGTTAAGGCGACACTCTTACGTAAATAGTTCTTGATATATTACGTCATTTGTGACGATGCTGTGAAATATTTAGTTGTATTTATCTCTGCAAATTATTCACATTTCAATATTCCTTCAAAGAAGTTTTCTTCTAGTTTCGATTTGAGGAATTAACCTTTTATATTATACCGGGTTATCCCATGAGTAATGTCGTAAGCGCGATGACAGCTGTAATGACGCCATCTGACGAGCGAATTCTGAAGTAGACGGCACGGGCTATAGATGAGTCATATAGCTCACTTGATTGTGAAGAAGTGTGTTGAAGGAGAACGGTCTATTCCACGTTTTGGAACTGTAGCTTGTGTTTGATCATGGCAGTATCGGAGGACCACGTACGTCATGTGATGCTGTATGAATTTCACCAGCAACATTCAGCCAGCGCAGCAGCACGAAACATCAATGCCGTATATGGGTAGAGTGCTGTGGGTGGTTCCAGAGGTTTCGGTCTGGTGACAACAGTCTCCCCCATAAGCTCCGAAAAGCTGGCCAACGATGCCCTACGAGCAGTGGTGAGGCAAATCCAATGCAAACTGCTGACAAACTGGCCAGCGAACCCCATGTCAACCATTCGACCGTTCCTTGTCATTTGCAGGATCTTAAGTGCATGTCGAAACTCGGAAAATTGGTACTCATGCGTTAACTCCTAAACAGAAGCAGCAGCCAGTTGACATCTGCTGTTCCCTGGTCACTCTTTACAGACGTGAGCCATTTCTGGCCAGAATGATGACAGGGAATGAAAAGTGGGTCCTCTACCATAACCTTATACGCAAACGGCAGTGGGTAGCTAAAGGGGGGCTTAGGAACTGTGCCAAAACAGGATCTCCACCCCTGTAAAATGACGTTGAGTATTTGGTGGGATATCCGTGGAATAATCCATTTTGAGCTCTTGTCACGTAATCAGACCATCAATGCAAATGTCTACTGCCAGCAGCTTGAACGCTTACGAACTGCATTGTTGGAGAACGTCAAGATCTGGTTAATTGTAAAGGTATGCTCATCCACGGTGATAACGCGTGCCCACACACGGCAAGAAGAACCTGTGCTAAGATCGAGGAATGCGGCTGCGAGAAATTTCCCCACCCGGAGTTTTCACCAGATCTAGCGCCAAAAAAACTACTGCCTTTTTCACAGCCTGCAAAACCGCCTTCCTAGTAAAACACTGCAAAATGAGGATAACGTGCGACGAACAGTGACCCAGTTCTTTATCTTTATAACCGGTAGCTACTTTCAGCGGTAGATTCAACAACTAGTTGACAGGTGGCAGAGTGTTGTGGGGTCCGATGGAGACTACTTTCCTGACTAACAGTAGTCTTCCAGATACGTTATTGTTATTTTTATCACGGTGCAAGAATACGACATTACTTATAGGATTATCTGACAATAATCAATTTTCAAACGTCCTATATTACTTTGAATAGACTAAAAATGCTAAGAGCTAAACCAGTCGTAAGTGTGAGTTATGACATCATTTTATGGGCATTAAGCCAAAGAACAGATTTGAGAAACTTAACTGTCAGTCTGATTCAACGTTCCATCTCGGTATTCGCTAGGTGAGAATGAGAAGCAACTTTGCAAATTGAAATCAGAGTGGCTATTAAATAGAATCAAACCTATAAACAACAGATGCAAAATTCGGAACAGTTACACACGAGACTTAACTCGAATGTTAAGCTATGTTGTCACGGTCACTAGTGCGAACGACCAGAGAAGTTATCCTGTAGCTACAGTCGTACTATGAACTTACCGATAGTACGCGATACTATTGAATCAGCTTGATGTCAACTCATTAAAATAAATTAGTAGGTACTTTAGAGTAAAAAAAAATCAAGTGATCGGGAATAAATTTTGCTAAGAAATTGGGTGTATTAGAAGTTTGTAGAAAATCATTTTGGTTGTATTCAGTCCTCGTCCTAAATCCAATATTTATAGAAAAAAGTTACTAAAAACTTGAAAGCATTAATAAAAGTGGTTGGAGAAGCAGAACTCTGTGGAAAGTGGCAGTAAGATTTTTCCTACAGAGACAGGTTTTCCTTTCTCTTCTTTTCATTTTGAGAGTTCAATTAATTGATGACCAAGAAACTTCAATACAATTAATCTTGTGAAAGTTAAAGTTACTACCATCGGAATCCCGAAAGCATAGGAGAGAGAGTGTAGTCTCCATAGCTACTGCAAACTTTTTTTTTTTTCGAGTCTTCTTATTTCTTCCAAAATTTCTTGTACGCCGTGTAGGGATTGCAGCAGAGTTATTGGTTAAACGGTTTGTGTACGAAACTTTTCTTTGTTTCTTTCGCACGTATTTTTTTCTAGCTCTATTGTTCTTTGTTCCTCTAGGATTTTCCCCCCGCATTTTATCCCTTTTTTCTTGCAAAAAATTCCCTCAAGCTTCTGAACGACACAGTTTTGTGTGTAAATTTCGCATTTACGTTTGAAGTGTATAGAGACAGAAAGAGAGAGAGAAGGAAAGAAACAAGAATATAACAGACTGGCGTTAGGACTGCGATGTTGCCAGTTTTCTGGATCGATAATGCTTTTTACCCCTTTCTCCTTTGCCATGAGACTTCTACTAAACAACTCTCTGTTCCTTTTCATGAAGTTGGATATATAAAAGAGAAAGAGAGAATAAGAGACAAACAGAATCAAAGAAAAAGGAATTCCGGGAGTCAGGTTGTTGCGTGACGTCACAAGACGCATACTCGTTTCGTCATCAGACATGAAGGAAACGACAAAAAGATCTTTGCAGGTCCAAGTGAAGCAAACACCAGTATTTTCATTGCAGAGAGCTCCGACTGTATTATTCTTGGTCCGTCTTTTGCTTTCTGGGGCTATATTTGGGTTCTCTGGTGGATGAGTTTTTTATTACTCGTATAATCTTCACTAGTGTACTGTATAAAGCAGCAGGTCCTTTAGACATATTAAAGCTCCTCCATCAATCACGATGTTGACTTTCTTCTTTGTATTGGAGTACGATTTGTCTTCCTTATATTGTAATTATTCTGCCCCCTTTTTTCTTCTTAACTTTTAACAGTATCCTAACCAGTGTCTTTATATCCTCTTTATTGTTTTAAGGCCTGAGACTAATTTGTCTAAAGAACATAATTCAATTCAAATGTAATGTTAAATTTTTCGTCGAGTGCTTATTGTTATCACTGCCTCCACATGACATATCTTCTCAATCCAGTTGATCCTTTCCATTCTCTTCCATATTTGCATTTTGAACGCTTTTAACCTTCTTTTCTCTTCTTGCATAGAGACCACGTTTCATCACCATAGAACACTATGCCACAAAAAAAAACATATTTAATTAATACATTCTCTTTTCATCGGTCCTCAATTCTTCTTACCCAGTATTCCTTCGCTATTGCTCTCACCTTTTTCTCATACTTCTCTTCATATCTTTACCTACAATCTTTTCTGGTTACTTGAAGCTATTTTACTACTTCTCTTTCATTGTCCTTTCGATACAGAACACTACTTCTCTTTCATTGTTCTTTCGATACAGAACTTAGTATCCCAAGTACGGCACTTCCTTTCGTATTGCGTAACTCAATCCCAATTCATTGTCTACATTACATTTCGATAAAATCAATTTAATAGGGGGTGTTCAGACAAGTACAACAGTTTATCACTAGATGGCAGGTGTTAACGCTCTGACTGATACCGGCTGAGTAATTTTCAAGCCGGTTCACAGTTCTGTTTTGAGTATTACTCAGCCGGTCTCACTCATTGTCAGAGCGTTAGTGTTTGCAACCTAGTGGCAGACTGTTGTACTAGGAAGGTGAACCTCAATGTTGTAAAACGACGACAGGGTTGCTATAAATTTATTCTAAAGCAATATGTACAGATATAAAATATATAAAAGGATTTTTTAAATAAAGCAAAGCAAAATGTTAAGGACATTGGTAAACCGACCACGTTTGCTCTTGAATATTGCAAAATATAGAATTAGATTTGACGTCACCCAAGCATTACATACTGAGGTTAACGTCACGACTGTGTGATGTGTGAGGCCAGATCACAAAGAATCGTAGAAATTCAGGCTCTGTAATGAATTTCAGCAAATGATATATAAGCTGATGTAAGGGAGAAGTAAAGCATCAGTTAGTGTTAGGCTCTCAATCTTGATAAGAGTCTCTGTTACTTGGGATTCTTCCCTTTGCATAAGGTGAGTGTCAAGTATCCTTGAGTTGTAAACATGAAATTTGTCATATTCTAAATCTTGTTAGGAATTAATCCTTTCGCAATAAAAGACAGAATATGATGAGCAACATAATTCAAAATACTGTACATATTCAACACACATGCTTTGAAACACAGTAGTAAAAAAAAATGTGAAAAGAGTAACCTTCTGTATAGAAGAAGATGGCGGCCATATCCAGAACATGTTGTACATCCGTATACACGAGTATGTATTCATATTTTTTCATTCATACTTATCCATACGTTTTCCTTCAACTATGCATAGTTGGTATGAAAGTTGCGGTTTTTATAAAACACCCTGTAAAATATTCATATGAAGAGTTATATACTGTCTCTAATCTGGTTGTTTCATCAGACAAAAGAAAAGAAAAGGATGAGAAAATCTGTTTCAAGTTTCAGAATAGTACAGGCCGCAAACATTTACCACAAAGAGTGTTCGCTGAAAGACCCAATCCCCAAACACTGAAGCGGGATTAGGGATTTGCAGTTGCTGCCCATTAAATAACTTTAAATAAAATCATGTGGTGCTACTAACCGTAATCTCCATGGTCTACAAGTTATAGTCGCGGACTTGGATTCGAACCACAGGCAAAGGAACCGAGTAGCCGTGGCTCAGTGGTAGAGCGTTAGCTTAGAATTCAGTAGGTTGTGGCTTCAATCCCAGCAGCCGACCATCCTAGCTGAGGTTTTTCCAGGGATTTCCCGTCAATCACACTAGGCGAATGTTGAGATGGTACCTTCAACTTAGACCTAGCCGACACCTTCCCGCATTCTCTCTTTCAACTTAGACCTAGCCGACACCTCTCCCATCGCGGCCTGAGCCTTAGATTGCTAAACGCTATAAATAGAATTGAAATTCAAACAGGGGAAGGACATAGATTAAGTGTTCTGTACCAAGCTATACTTCCTGAGGTTTTCTACGGTTTTTCTTAATGTTACCACAGACGTAACCTAGACTCATATGCAGAAAATTGCCCTAGCTACCCTTTTAGAAATATCACATCCGAACAAAAACACCAGAGGTGCAAAAAGTGGAGCCAAGTTCTTTAGCCCTAAAAAGGTGTGAAATGGGAGACGGATGAACCAAGTTCCTTGGTGACAGCATGTAACAGGAACAAAGGAACTTGGGGCGAGCTGACAACAGCCTTAGGGTTGGTGGCGGTGGACGTAGTGGGTTTTAGGATCCCCACCACCCTTATAGCTTGAGGATCATGAACCTTGCCACCTCGCGCCAAGTTCCTTTGTTCCTGTTACATGCTGTCACCAAGGAACTTGGCTCATCCGTCTCCCATTTCACACCTTTTTAGGGCTAAAGAACTTGGCTCCACTTTTTGCACCTCTGGTGTTTTTGTTCGGATTTCACAGCTTTTTGTACGTGTATAATATATATACTCGCTCGCTCGGCCTCGTTTAGGTCCTCGCCCCCAACTTCGGGTTTTTGGGTACTTACGCCCCTTTATCGTAACCACTCTCCAGGACACTGTGCTTCCATGTTGCAGATTTTTTCCCATACCCACCACCCGTGGGAATGAGAGGTTTATTGAAACATAGGGAAGCTTTGCCATATTTATTGTAACCTACTTGTGATGATACAGCAAATTTGCTTCCTGCTGGCGGCCCTAAAATCCACCACCACTAACCCTAAGGCTCGAACATCATCTGGTGTTTTGCTCGGATTTCACAGCTTTTTATACATGTATATATATACTGAGTTCGCCTCGCTGGGTGTGCTGCCCCAGAATTCCGTGTGCGCCCCAACTTCAAATTTTTAGGGCTACGCCCCCTTTATTGTGATCAGACTTTCTGGGGACAACGCCCCATGCTGTGCAGACCTTTTCCCATATCGCCTCGGGGGCTGCACGCTCATAGCTGTGGTTTGATTCATTTATTGAAACATTTTCGTGATGGTACACCTTCATACCAAATTTCGTTTCTCTAGCTTCAGTGGTTTGGAAAATGGTATTTGGGGGCTATGTTGAATTAAAGAAAGCGATTTTTAAAAAGTTTTCTTACATTGCCGTTACCTACTTGTGATGGTACACCTTCATACCAAATTTCGTTTCTATAGCTCGAATGGTGTGGAAAAAGTTTTTGTGCGGCCATTTTGATCGAAGTTAACAACTTTTTCAAAAATGTAAATTATTCCTAAACTACTCTTGTTAATACACCTTTATCCC
>JAGDQP010008530.1:0-33433 GCA_022664845.1 Lepisma saccharinum
ATATATTTTGTGCAATCTATAAAGTAGATTTTATCGCGATTTGTTTTATGCGACATGCTTCTCAGAACACATAAAATGTAGCCCATATGCAAATGCACAAATGTATTCCTTTAAAGCACATGCATATATTTTTCTTCTAGGAATGGATATATATTGACAGATAAATTTTGTTTCTCACAAATGTATGTACATTAAAAAAGAAACACTTGGTTACCAGTTCAAGGATCATTTATGCTACACTAGGCAGCTATTTATTACACCTTGGGAAACTCGATTTTCTGTACGGGGTAGTCAGATGTAAGCACCATCTTTCTTCGACCAACGCCTATAATTATTAATAGGTGAAATACATGGAAGTCAAATAAATTGGCCTATTATTATACCACCTGACAACAACTATAGTGTTATCTTGTATTATCAGCTGGTCGTAAACCTCTTTATCGTCTTGTTTCATTTGGCAATCTTTCTTAAATTCAATATTTCTGGGAATTTGTTTTAGCATGATGGTTGCAGTATTGAGAATGAATAAGTTCCTACGAGTCAATATGGAATCTAGCAGTGGAAGAGAAGTGATCCGTAGATCGGTCTTATCGAGCGGCCGGACCTCGGTTGGAAGAGTGTTGCCATCACGTTTGGGAGCTCTTGGGTTCGATCCCAGAGACTTATCATCTTAACTAAAGTATATCCACGATTTTTCTGTCACGCCAAGCAAATATTAGGATGGTACCTACAAAGACAAATGCCCTGATCGACTCCTTCCCGCTTCCTGCATCCCGCAAATGGAGATAAAATGTGGCACAATTATAAGATACAAACACAAAAAATCTATATACAACATAGATACTACAGAGAAATTGAAGAGATTACAATGAATCACAACTTAGTACAGATTTACTTTTCTTTCTTTTCCTTTTTTTTGTTTTCCTTCTGGTGGATATCTTATAATACAAGTACTAGTAAACAATGTGTTTTGAGAATTAAAATACAATATGTCATCATATAAGAAGGAGACTTTTGTTTATTATGCCTAGCAGAGATTGTTTTAAGGAAAAAGGGTTCATAACGGTTTATAACAAATAATAGTTTTAAAATTAATAAGATAGTTGAAAATATAGAGTTATGAAAAGACATTCTTAATAATACTACACATCAAGTTAAAGTATTCATCTGTCAGGAATAAAGGTGTCAATCAACTATACTAAAACAAAATCTTGTACCTTTAATTTCTCAAATTATTCATTTTATCGCGAGGGCCTTTCTTTCGAAAATTTTGAACCTATAACGTACTTCGTTGGTATAACTCTATGACGTGACTTGATAACACCTATATAATAATTATATAACTTCTATACCATAACTTCATAAAATTACTTACCAGTTTGCCATTCATTATTGACGACGCACAGAATTGCCTGCATCTATTGAACGTATATATTTACGATTCCATGAATTCTCATAATAGCTGCTGAACACGACGCTGCATAAACACATAAACACACACATATCCTATACGTTTGCATATTGTTTTTCTTGGAATAAAACCTTACGTAGATTTCTACTTCAGTAAAAGAAATAAAGGCGTTGTGAAAGCGAGAGAGAGGGAACGAGAAACATGCTTGGATTTCATTAGTCGGAGTGAGTATTAGAAATTCCATTGTGTTGTTCCTGGATTTCTCAGCATTTGCTCTGACGAAATTTCAAAGATATTTGACGCTTTCTCTAGGATTTGTGAAATGAGCTCTGCTTCTTGTCTACTCTTTGTTCCTAAAAGCCTCCAAAACTATCAATATTGTGAACAATAATAGTGTTCAGTCATGAGATATCTTACTAACATACATTTAGTTCTGAAATCTAAGCTTGTGTCAATTCTCACGGTCAGTATTGCCAATGTCAGATTTGTAGTACCGATTTAAAATACATGAGACACCATCTCAAAATGTAGTCTAAATATTTGCAAATAAGCTATTTTCCTTAACGAACAGAAACATGAACTTTTTGCGGAAATATCATAATATATTTCCCCACATAACGCTCTGTCTTTCTCGCTGACTACATCCATGTATCTTTCACCACCCTCTCACTTCAAACAGGACAACAAAAGGAAAGAAAAGAAATCGTTTCTAACAAGAAATTTCCATCGCAGAAGCAGAGGAAAATCGCAGTGTTTACACAGAATATTCCAAATACACGTGTACCATTTTCCCGGTTAATAAATTCCTTTAATAATTTCCTGAAATGAAGTCTAATATCTTTCATCTCGTCTTTCGGTCAGCACATTCGTTTATTTCAATGTCAAACATTTATTGTACAAGGAAGAAATCCCGTTTTCCGTTAGTGCAGGGAGTCACATCGGAGTTTCCATTGCAGGACAACAATTGATAATTTGTAGATCAAATTTCGCCTACTAATATCGAAACATTTTCGAGCCAACCAAATGCACAAAAACTCAGTTGGTCAAGGATCGTGAAATTTAGTATGAATGCCACTAAAGTGAGGTAGATGTTATGATTGTCTCTTGAATCATGTCGTTTATAATTTTGGTAAATTGAAAACAAAATAACGGACAGCTAGATTAAGTCAAGTCGAAACATTTAAAATTAAAAGTAGTTCTGTTCTTGGAGAAAAAAAGATCAGAATTAATTATCTTTCCCTCTTATTTCAAAATATCTGTATAACTTTCATATGTGTATGAACATTTTACAAAATTGCAAAAGCTTTATAACTCACGTTGATTAAAAAGTTTTATAATCAGATCTACTGTTGATATATACTAAAAGGGGTCTTCACATATAAGCTGTTAATTTTGTGGTCTGCAGTTGCGAAAAGTTTCAGAAACATCGGCCTATAGCATATTCAAGGAAGTAAACGTTGGTCCTTATGCAGTAGGGTGTATCAAAAAATAAGTTTTTGTTTTCGAAATTTGATAACGTCTAGTACGGAATAGGTTCCACTCGTGACAGTGATTTCACATACAAATTTTGAGATTTTTTGAACAACTCCTTAGGTTGCCACATTGTCCTTAAAATTTCACTTTACTGGTAGGTTGGTAACCTGCGCAACGAGCTTAAAGCTATTTCTTTTAACGTATTTCATTGGTCGATATGTGGACAGAACGTTTACAGAAACGTATCAGACTTGTAAACTAATGTTCATTTAGTTATTCGGAGGTACAGAAGTTCACAATAACATGCAACTCTTTACTTAATTCGCACTGAAAGACAAACGAATCAACCCATAACTCAACACGAGGAGGTGGCCGTTTCGAATTATGCCTGCCCAGCTACAAGTATTTCATTCTGTATGTATCATATAATAAAATAATGTTGTTCTTCCTATACAGCGTAATCTTTTTCACATATGTTGAGGCATCGTACTTCTGGACTTGAGAAGTTTCTCTCTTTTTATAACCGTACACCTGCGACTCTGCTTTTGTGACTATTTCAACAATACGGCTACCATGCAACGGCTTGCGTATGGCATGTTAATGGCTTCAGTGGTCAAAGCTGGTGTGTCTATTCACGCGGGTGTCTATTAACATGGCACAAAATTATTTTCCGGGTGAACATAATAATCGTTGCTCTGTATAACATACAGAAACCTTCTCCGAGATGTTAAGCTTCAAATTCTGAAAAACACACTATATTTCATAAATGCTGTGCTCTATCCCTGCTTGTAGATTTTTGTCTTATGCCAAACACCTGCACGTAACCTTCATCATATACGTTATCAACACCTGAAGTCCTTGGTTGAGTTTAGAGGTACTGGCATACAACCGCAGTATCCGGCATGCTGTTGTGAGCCAGCGTGACTGAACCAGTGGACCTGGATTTTGTTATGTAATGTTACAGAGCACTCTCCAGCAGAAATCGACTGACATAAATACATTTGGTCAGTGCTTAAATCGTTGGTATTTTGCATTTCTGATAATGAACATGCATAAGTTGCAATGCGATTGGATCAGTAAAGATGTCTGGCCCTGATGTTATACCTTCCAACACACGCATTAGATGCCCGACGAGCAGTTCATTCGTATGCGAAAAACACACTGAATGCTGCACTTTGATGTTCCTTCCAGGCAGGCCAATGCTCGGCTCACTGTATTGGTCGGCGTTCCATCTCATACGAACGCCACTAATTTTGAAGTATCAGCTTCATTCGTGTGCAGAAAATCTAGTAACAAGTTAGCAATTTTCGTCTCCTGAACTTGTATTAATGTGACCAAGGTTCAAGGAGAATTGTAACATGCTCTTCTTCCAACTCTCTGAGATAATATCTTTCACCAATTTCTGTCTGAACCCTCATTTTCGTCTCTTCCTTCGTCAAAATTAAAGTCTCTAAGAGACAGATATTGTATTATTTCCTTTTCCTGTAGTTCGTTTCCCAGATTTTCCTTTTACTATCTAACTTCAGACCAGTCTATGACATTATCTGATTTTCCACCACTAATCTTGCATCTTGCAGGACAGCTGAAGCAACCAGGGCTACTTTTTTTTTATCAGACGCCCGGATTCTTTACGCAGCGGTCGCCGCACACCGTAATGGTAACGTACGTTTGATGTTTCTTTTCTTTCAACGGTCCTCGCTCGTATTTTGACTCCATGCTACTGCTAGAATTCTCTATTTTGGTCGTAGATTCGTCTAAGGTTGACTCATGTGTTAGTCTGGAAAAAATCCCCGATGGATCAGCAGCTTGTTTGTCGTCCATATCGGTAGTTGTTTCTGACTTCTTTAATCTAGTCAAGGTACTCTTTTTACGTTCTTGGGTCTTCAAAAGCTCGAGGTATTTTCCCCCTTCCTTCCCCGTCCCTCTTTCCAGCGTTGCCAGTTGGCAAAAATAATAGATGTTGGGAGATTCCGTGAATCTTAGTAGCAAACCTTCGTTTTTTATGTATTAAAACGAAAACTAGAAGTAATCTGCACATTTTGCTGGACTTTTGAATCTCCAGATAACTAAATAAACATTACGTTATAAATCCGACACATTTCTTTCGACGTTCTTCCAACAAATTACCCAGCGAAATCCGTTGAAAGTAACAGTTTTAAGCTGGTTGTGAGAGTTGCATACTTATACAGTACAGTACAGTGAAACTTTAAGAGGGATATGGCAACCTGCGAAGTTGTCTAAAAAATCCCATTTTTTGTGTGAAGTCAACAATGTCATGTATGGCACATTTTCCGCATTAGGCGTTATCAAATTTCGAGATTTTTTTTCGATCCACAGTAAGGACTATTCTTAAAATTCCTTTTTTCTGCTTCTGAGAGTCACTCATCGTCTTTTTTGACAATTTAAGCTTTATTTGATTTCAACAAAACGAATACTAGAAAAAATTTTGCTGATGGCTTTGGCTTGTGTTGTCTTAATTGTTATTAACATTATAAACGAGCTTGTGGGCTTCAGCAAATTGGACTCCTTCCAGCTCTGTTCAATGGACTTCGTAAGAATTGAACCAGGGACCACGCGCACTGAGAGCAAACCTGTTGATCATTCGGATAACCATAGGCCCTCGTGTTGTGATTACGGTTCACATTGGAAAAATACTTCAGTTTATATATTATTTAATTCTCTGTAACATGTCGAGCAATTGTGCAACGCTGTTGAACTCTTACAAATCACGATTGAGATGGGGTTCATGTAAGGATGATAGACAACATGACAACAGACAACATGACATCCGACACTTTATTGGAAATGGCATATGTCGATATCATAGACATCTATCTTTATTCACTTATCTATAATATTTGATTTGCTCTGAGATAAGGGACTACTAAATGACTAGTCCACGTCATAATTTTTGGAACAATCCGAAAATATAAATCGTTCATCACATTTATACTTTCTGACAGCAACCATACACGCCCCTCTTAGCAAAGGCTATGCATCTCGATTCCCTCGCAGTGCCCCAATATCTACTCGTGGTAGTCTTAACTCTATCGAAACAACTGAGTTTTTGTTAACTTCATGACATGAAGTTCACATGCGTCTGTTTTTCCTATATGTCCAACTTTTCTACATGATAATCCAGTGGGAACCGGAGGTAACCCGGCCTGAACCGAACATAGGTAACTCATTGACCCGGTAACTCAGACCGAATCCTGACCCGAATGACCCGGCCTGGGAACCATAATGAACTGGGAATTTTCGGCTTCGTATTTTTCGTGTTATGGAGATAACACCCGGTCCCGATCATCCCTGACAGAGACAGTGTTCAAACGCAGGGAAATAATTAAAAACTGTGCCTCATCTTCCGGGACGGGTCGGGGTCAAGCTAGGTCGCAAGCAAAGACCTGATGACCCGAACCAAAACTTCACCCAAATGACCTGGTTGACCGTTTCAGCTTTAATAAGAACTGTTACTCCTGTTGTTGCTTGACTCATTGTGTACATTATTTCTGACCGCTTTGTCCGAATTTTACAATACATTGGATTGCTTTCTGGTCCGTAGTTTGCAGTTTCGTGGACCACCCTGAACGTGAAGTGTTGTGACACATTCGCTTCAGTCCATTTCTACTAGAATAAAAGGCGTAGGTAATAATTCTGACTATAGCTTTGCATCGTTGGACAATACGCTGATCTGGAAATAGACGCTGACTGATTAAACTCCGTCATCTTTGCATCTGTGTCAAATTAACCAGAACGTCTCCTCTTACTTTTCTACATCAGTTAATCAGAGTGCATGTTACGCGAATTACATTGATATGACCATTCTGTAAACAGACGTTTTTAGTTGCTGGTTATTTGAATATACAATAGATAAACATAATCTTGTGTGTGTTTTGAGTAAACGACTTGAAACTAATAGTTGAGAATTATTAGTTGGAAATATGCAAGAGACTAAAATGAAAACTACAGAGTATCGTAAATACAGTATCCCATGAGGACATTCTTTTACGCTGAGATTAATAATAAGCTTGTTATGTTCGTGGTGCTCAGGTAATATCCTTCTTGCAGCTTCATGCCACCGAGGACACCATAAAAAAGGTTAATGACAGCTTATGGCATCGTACTGTGCGGACAAGTGTTGCCAACCGTAGATCAAATTCTGACAATTTGACATAATTATTGTGTAGACGAACAGTTCGCCATAAAGTATACAGCACACTTCTAATACACTGCGGTCGTTGTTAGAGATTTCTGGAAGATATTGCGTTTGGTATTCCGTATGTCTGTAACGATAAGCTCTTGGTCGATATTGATTAGTTTTGAACGTTACAGAAACTTCTTCGAGATAATTAATGCTGATAGTGGTATCGGGTTAACACGAGACATATTGGATTTCAACTGCCATTTATGAGGTACACAAGAAACCTATTTTCAGTCTCAAGCATTTTTATAGATATATCTAAATACTTATGCCTTCCTTCGAGAGATTTTAATATTGACGTTATAGCATGCAACAACCTGAAAAATTGTTCCGTTGTCATTTTCCCAAGGTGATCATATTGGATTTCAGTAGCCATGTTGGAAAAGTTACTGTTCGTAGCAGTCTAAAAGCATGTTTAAATCTTACAAAATGGGACAATATTAAGTATCGCCAACTCCATTTATAACGTTGTAACAAAACGACTAGAATTCTAAGAAGCGAGTTCCGTTATAGTGTTGAGGATTCTTAGTTTAGTCCTCATTTAAACAAAGTTACCAGTGCAGATATGCAACAACCAGTTCTGAACTTCTTGGAACTTGATAGACCTCCTCACTCCAATCCCCACATTTTAAACATTTTTCAAAATATTTCAAAAGCTAAGAGTACTAAAAAAAAATATAAGCGCATAGCGCACTAGAACTTATAAATTCCTATAAAATACAATGGACAGCGATCTTGTCGATTGATAGGTGCTGAGACTTCAATTAAATAATGACGTCATAGTCTTTGAAAACATATTACTCATCAATTGACAAGATCTCGATATCGTTGTCCATTGTATTTCATAGTAATTTGTAATCTCTAGTACGCTATGCGCTTACAGTTTTGATAGTCCTTTTAGTTTGTGAAATATTTTGAAAAATGTTAAAATGTGGGGGTTGGAGCGAGAAGTTACCTTTGGTCAAAGTTATCACTTATTCTCTAAAGGTAGACAAACTAGGCTGCTAGATGGGGATTGTGGTGTGTGATTTCAAATACAATCACGAGATGGAGATTGGAGTATAATATACTAAAAACACCATAATTTAAGTTCCTCCTGTCTCTAGTTCATTACAAAACATTTTCTCTGGCTCTATTCGCGAATAAAATTTGAGACATATACACAATTGTCTTTCTTTACTTTCATATTTGTTGGTAGCATAATTTAAGAGAACAACTTTGATTATTTAATTCTTTGGAGTTAGAAATACTGATAATGAACACATGGCTTCATTAAACTTAGGTGGTCTTGTTTTACCCAGATGGCGTTGGAGATTGCAGTAAAATTTTTTACTAGCTGAGCCAAGTAGGAAAAAAACAACAACAACAAAAAACAGAAAGTACTTTCGCGCGTTAATAAGGCGGAAAATAAAAATGTAAGACGTACATAAAATTTTCCATACTTATCGTAAAGAACATAACTAATCAATGATTTATAAGTACGTTGTTCATTGCTTTCTGGACGGACAAAACATTTTGATTTTTCTTCTAGAAGTAAGCACAAATTACGATTACCTATAGTGTAGATGACATCATTTATGCATGATTAATAAATAACAGATGGTAAATCAGCAGTGGTTCTCGTAGAATCCTACATGGATTCGACACTTTTCATTATTTATCATACACGGGGTGGCATAAAAACGGACTTTTTTTAATACAACGAAACTGTAACTGCGTATGATTTATTTTAAAAAAATAAATCCACTGTACCCTTACACATTGCCATTTTGTAAAATATGCACAGTCACGTTCATGTTTTTAAACTTTTCCACAGGTAACCATCACTTCGACGTTGACATTCAGACAATCTGTGATGTAAATAATTCATGGTATATTGCAATATCTGAATAGGGATGTTTCTGGAGAGCAAAAAAATAGGTGTTCCAGGGCGACCATCACTTTTTTGTGTTAAAACAACGCAACAAACGGCATTGATTTAGGTGGCTCATGTTAATTTAACGATGAAGTGTTTAAAAAGTTTGGGAAATCAATATTTGTAGTTATTAACAGTAATACTCGAAAAGCACTGAGTACTTTATGTTACCTTATTGAAAGATCTCTTGTTTTCAGTTTCAGTGTAATTTGTGCGCATGCGCAGAAAGATAAAAGGCTTAATTATCGTTGCAACACGCCCAATGCTGGTCAAGAGTTTGCTGTCACTATCTTAGTCGCTTGTTTTTATAGAAATGGAAAGTAATCTCAATAAATGAGAAATGCGATACCTGTTTGAGAATTACAAAAGTAATTAAAATATGACGTAAGTCGTAGGAGTAGCTTAGTTTATGTTTTCAGGATTCTAGCAACGTATTTCTGATCCTCTTTACTGTTTGCATCTATTTTTTTGTCTGGCAGTTTAGTCCAGTTGGTAATGCAGTTGACTTCTAACTGATGAGCAACCCGTGTTCAAATCTCGCTTCAGTCTTCGATCTTTCCCTCTTGCTCGCTGAAAACTGAATGATTGATACGCTTTATTAACTAAGTTAATGAAAATTAACTAAGACAGCTAAGGTTACCTACCTTTTTCCACGAATGTTTCGGATTTTTTTTTCAGTGTGTGATAGTGCTAGAATGATCCTCTGCATTGTGTTGAATCCGTGACAACATATCCCTCGTACTGAATCACCGAAATCAACTAGTACATGTGTTTTCAGTTACTAACGCGTGGGACAATGACTTGAAGGCGTAGAGTAAATGAATACCAAAAGATCTCGGAATGACCGAGCAGTTAGCAAGCTCGCTTTTTATGTGCATGGTCATGGGTTCAATTCCCGCAGGTCCATAAAAATGGAAAGGTTCGGAGCCCACTTTACCAAAAACTGTAGGTCCCGTCCTTACCAGCTCATTTAGGACATTAATATCACTGACTAACTACCATAAATAGAGGTTGTAGCGGCTGAACTCATATCGAAAGTAAATTTTTCCTTACTTGAGTTCATTCAGATGGCTACGTCACAGACGGTGAGATGAAAAGGATTTTTTAAAAATTGGTCTGCTAAAAATATCCAAATCCACAAGGAACTGGAGAGAAGATATTTTAATTTCTGTAACATCATATTTCAACACGTGAAATAACAAAGTACAATTATTGTGCTTCATTGTATGTATGAAGTCATTGCACAAATAATTAATATAGTTAGACATACGTTGGCCTAAGCCAAAGTTGCTCATTGGTCTTAAAAAGTAAATTCAAAATTCAAAATTCAAATTCAGTTAGATATGGGTATGTTACACTGTAAAGAATAATAAAATAATAAATTTTAGAGACACGCTTTTCTTAAACAATTCGTACAAAAACGTAAAAAATAATTTTCTTTATGCATGACTAAAAAGAAAAGCATGTGACACACAGTCACTTCAAAAAAATTTGAATTGACGCGCTTCATGCTTTATTTTTTAGTCATGCATAAAGAAAAATATTTTTTACCTTTTAGTACGGATTGTTTAAGAAAAGCGTGTTTTTAAAAAGTTCATTTTTAGTATTTCTTTTTCGAGTTATTTCGGTGTTCGAATACTTTTTCTCAAGCCCAAATCCTAAATTTTCTGCAATCAGTCAAACGACAAATCGTTGCAGGCTAGTAATTGTTTTAGGATAAAAAAAGTTCATATTAAATAAATATATTAAAATATGCTTTTAAAATATATGACAGTAACAATGGAATATCCTATTGTCACTCGACTCACGTCGCTGTGCAATGACGTCGGGAAATGAGATAAATTAATGTTGCAAGATTTGAGGGCACCACGAACCATTTTGAACTAAAGAAAAGAATGTAAAAAATAACAGATTGCAGGTATTTAACACTTTGTGTATTATATTTGAAACATCTTAGTTTTTCGTTCACTAAGTAATTATGTAAAAGAATAATCACCTTGTTCTGCAGGTGAGTTTTAGACGATACTTGTTCATATATTTTTATCGAAACTTGTAAACACATCTCATACACAATTTGTTCACAGTATGTCCTGATAAATTCGAATTTTCTCATTTTTGCACCAACGGTTTTCAGAGTGATGAAGTTACTGTACATTTCCTGGTTCTATTGATTCAGTATATCGACGCTTGAGGATTATATTGTCGTATCTCCACTAAACCCAACTTTACAGGAGGGGAAGGGAAAGATTTGCTACATTATTACCCTTCCACAGTTTTAAAAAGGTGAATGGCCTTTACACGGTAGTAAACCTGATTGAGAAATGCTTTAATACGGTACAGTGACATGTTCCGGAAACTGCCCGTTTTCAGTTATTGTCATCGTGTTCATGTAGATACGACAATTTGTGCTCAATATTTTGTGAAAATTGTTTCTTATTGCTGGAGATACGGCAAAGTGGTAACAAAAATAAATTTTACTTTCAAGATATTTCATTATAAGATAATTAATGTTTATTTCTGACTTGTGTTTCAGACCTTCAACATTTTTTGATAGAAGGATCTGTACTCATCCGGCATGTATTTCAACATGCTTATAATATGTTTCTTTTTTTACCGCTGATTGCGGAGCTGTTTTCGGCCATACTTTTACTATTGATGAATGTTTTCTCCATTAAATTTGAATTGAATTCATTTTATGGACTTTAGGCCTCTTTAGTTCATGCCGGGATTGGGTAGGTAAAAGGATGTGGAAAGGTAGTAGGCGAGAGCCTCATTTTGAAAGTATCATCGGAAAACCTTGGAAAAACTTCAGTCAGAATTGCTGACTGACCGTGGGCGCGAAAGTGCGACATTCCGAATTGTAAGCCACTGTTCGACTATTTAGCCAGGGCCGCTCGGTATTTTCTTCAATCATGATTTAACTTGAGAAGTAGCAATAATTAATTATAAATTATATTCATCATAATAACGAAAATAACTTTAGATTAAAGAAGCTTATTACTT
Organism: Lepisma saccharinum; assembly: GCA_022664845.1. Taxonomy (NCBI): domain Eukaryota; kingdom Metazoa; phylum Arthropoda; class Insecta; order Zygentoma; family Lepismatidae; genus Lepisma; species Lepisma saccharinum. The sequence goes on from JAGDQP010008530.1 coordinate 12,004, forward strand.
TTTAGTTATTTGCTATTAAATATGTAATATTTAGTTATTTAATTATTTATACTAAAAAAAGTACCTACGTTCTAAAAATAGTATATTATTAGAGATTACAATATCGTTGCATTTGTTCAACTAAAGATATATTTACCATTTGCGCGGAATAATGTCCTACTGCTAGAAGTCCATTTAATATTTCTTTTACACAATAATCCGTAAGAATGTAGTGTATATACTATGTTCAAGAGAGTACTGGAGACATTCCAGGAATACTAGAATAAACTATACATTATAAAACGTTAAAATTGTGCACAAAACAACGGGTCACATGATGTCACTATACTCCACGATTGGTTTCTGGAGATAGGTCAATATTCCACAAAAAATAGCGTTTGGAGATATAACAAGATTACACTGTATATAGTTATCAAACTAAGGCGTATTTTCATATTTACAATACCTAGTAATGAATTTACATTTCATTTTTAGTAATTGCTAAATTTACCCGAAAAATGGCATATAATCCGCAGGCGTCGATGAGCTATTACCAAGAAGACCCCGGTTGTATCTCCATTCCAGTCAACATTTTCTTTACTGTTTTACTGCCCTTCCAAAACTGCATATTAATTAGCTCTATTTTGTGTTTAAAATTAAGCAAAATGAGTTCAGTGGTCGGAAGTGTAACTGTATTTCTAAGTGATCAATGGTAACGCTGAACATTTAAGTAGCATTTATTATTGGAATGTCATCACATCAGAAGTAGCATATTCAGAAGATTATCGTGCTAATTATACTAACATCATTCAATGTATTGCCCTTTATTTCAACATTTAATGTGAAAGTTAGAATGTTAAGAAGGTAAATTAGAAAAATTTTTCAGGAAAATTCTTCAAGTATTCTTGACAATCTCAATGTCAATAAATAAACATGTGTACATATATGAACATTAAATATGAGCTTGTATGTGATATGCATCTAGACAAATTTATAGATGAATCTTCCACCGTTTAGGACTCTCAATACACGCTTCTTGGATTCTTAATAGCCTTTCCTTGTCGGTTAAAATATGGCTTAACTCTGTACTAATAAATGCGCACAAACGAAACCGCAGCCATATTTGTTTCTTGTTATTAATTTGAATATATGGATGCAACTTCGCCAAGTTCGTGCTAACTTAGTCTCGTTCTTTAGGCATACTTCTAAATGTCCAATGCCAAAGTGGTTGGTTGTTTCCTGTGTTCTGTTTTTTTCTTTGAATATTACTTTTATTTCTTTCAGACTTCATTAGCAGCTTAGACACGATAAGCCGCAACATGACTCGATGAGGGAAAGGTAAAGAAGGGATTGGATACAGAAGAAGACCTGCTGTTGCACCAAAACTCTGCGGGCCTCTGAAGCGTTGGCTGCAGTCCAAAAATATGTGTTCAACAGAGGATTTTCAAGCTCACGACTTCTCTTACAGTCTGCCTGACTCTTCAGTCACTCTTTCTTTCTTTCTTGCTTGCTTCCAGTTGCCTACGTAATCTTCATCGATACCTAAAAAACGAATCGAAGTCTCTAACCCGAGTAACGATCGACTTCTCACCATCCGTGGTCTCTGATGATGATAGTAGTGGTAGTTGGAGTGGTAACTAATGGCGGATGGTGGAAGAGGGTGTGATTTGCGGGACACTTTTCTAACAAGCACGCACACACGTAATGACTTTGTCGTTCTTCGTGTGACCACTGCCATTTACACAGCTGCTGCAAAGCTCAAACCGCTGCCTCCTACACTAAAATAAAACAGAAGACAATTCGACTTTCATTTTGAAAGGAGAGCTCTCACAATCACGTCTGGTAGAATAAGATTTTAATGGTTTGCACTTGTGATATGTAATGAACTCCTCCCCCTCTTTCTGTGTTATTAGAACCACTATAATGAGGTTTTGTTGCCGTAACGACACAGAAGACATAGGAAAGAGTTGGTGTTTGAGTAAAGAAAGCAATTTCTTTTGTACATCATGCTTTTGCAGCTATTTTGTAGAGAAACAGTTTACGTATTTGCTTTGTTAAAAGCTTTAAGGAAGTCGAGATTTACTACATCAAGTTGAAAGTTTGTGACCTTGCACTAAAGTACAATTTGGTCAATGTACGTACCAGAATGTAGCACATTATCACGTAATACGAATATTCAGTCTGATACACAATAATTTTACTAATAGAAGCATCAATATTACCATAGTTTCAATACTGAATTTGATTGTAATATTATAATGAAAAAGAATATTACACGTCGTTATGAAGATAACCTTAAAATTGTGCAAAGTGATTCTCAATTTACTGAAGTGATTCTCTATATCCTAACTAGACTTCGAATGCCTCAAGACTTAAAGAAGCAATCAGAAATTGATAAGAGTAGTCACGCACCGAGAAAGGTAGTTGAAGCGGAGGGAATTGAGGCAGATTTAAGCCTTTCTAAACTGACATATTTATGTATGTATGCGTTGCTCGGCTTCATTTTGCTTAGCCAGTGCGCGCCACCGCATCTCTTATCACAATAACTTACTGGATTATGCACCTATAATAAGGAAATCGATTACGTCATTAACGTTATAGTAATCTAGTAATCGTTCTAGATATAATTCTAGTAATCGTATGTTTTCTGATGATAGATAAATTAGCTTCTAAAACTAAAACTGTCAGTGGTTTATAAGGCTCTAAGGCATCTAAGGCTCAAGTCGAGATAGGGGAGGAGAAATGATTCGGGAAGGTGTCGGTCAGGGCCTATGTTGAAGGTGTCATCCCGGCATTTGCCTTGTGTGACTGAGGAAAACCCTGGAAAAACCTTATTCAGGATTGTCGGCCGCTCGGATCAAACCCACGACCTCCCGAATGCTAAGTGAATGCTGTATCACTGAACTCGATAAAGTGTGTTACGTAGTTTGTCCATTTAGTTTCTATATAAAGGGGCGTAGTTTCTTTTCCGTTTTCTGAATAACAAGGATTTGTAACTTAAGCGGTTTGTGACTCTCAGGCACAGAATTATTAATCACATGAAATTACAGAACTCCTTAAAAATAACTTACCTTTTAAACGTCTATTTATCTTAAATTGGATTAAAATTTCCTTAAAAATGAAAATGTTTAGTTCATTTTTTATGAGATAAAAGTCTTGTGTATTTGCTTTTTCCTTTTTCTCTTTCCCGGAATTTGCCATCTATCTCTACGCTGACGATGTTCGATCCTATCACTTTTGTTTATAAGATAGATAGTTTCTGCTTACCAGCTTTGATTTGCTCTGTTCCAACTAGATTTTTAGATGTGTGACTACCCTAACACTTATGTAATGAATTGCAGATTTGTCAAACAACATTAAGTAAAAAAGTTGTTGTTTTAAATGTACTGAAAATATTCTAATATATAACAAATTGTAGTGGTTCACTTGTATTAGGTTAAACGATCAATTCCTTGTTTCTAATTTATCATTCTTGGTTCAACGTGCCTAAAAGACTGCAGAATGTTATGGAGATTGTTTGGAGGAATGAAGTTATTTTGACTACAAAATTTTCAAAATCTTTATCTCGTTTTCGTAAATTACATGTGATTCTTGTTCTCATCTGACCTAAATATATATACTTTACAATTAAGACATTTTCTTGTATCAAGTGGAAGAAAAAGCGAGAATAGATGTCATGTCATCAGTGAAAAGAAGAGAAGAAAAACGTACTTCATTTTAAGGAATTGACGTCATAACTATAAATACAACAAAACAAATAAACATCTGTGGCACACATTTCGTGTTTTGTTTGTGGAAGTTTGGGGATACTTAAAAGACAGAAATGAAGTTTTCTTGAATGAATAAACGATAAATTAGTCAAGGAACATAAAACTTTGTTAGCGATATTTCACTTTTTCTTTAATGAGTTGTGATGTTTAATGAAGCACAAGAGAAGCAATTTTGAAGTTTTATATTCCTTCGTTGTCGGTTTTCATTGTGATTTAGCCAGCTTAATGAAACCGATACATCATCGGCTCTACAAAAATGAATCACTTCTTGAAGATTAAAACAATACTTTTCTTACACTTTATCTCGCATTTTTTCGTTTCTTTTTCTTGGTATCATTTTACTAGCTACTGTTTCCCCTTTAAAAATATAGTACTGAAAACTTTATCCTTTAGATATTTTGTCCTCTATGGACTTAGGAAGCCGTTTCATGTTTCAGTGTTCGCTATATATTATTTGAATGTTTCTAGTCGAACACCGCGTGCCACCATTTTGAATTTAAATTAAGAAAACTTGCTAAAAGCACAATATCACAATGTTATTATCGAGTTTCATCAGACTGTTATTAAAGGCACAGACAAAAACTTACACTACATTTAAACTACCTCAGACGAATCAATATATTCAAGCTCACAAATCACCTTTCATTATCTGAACAAATAAATTCTACAAATACTTTTTTAGTTTTCAAAAACAGTACAAGTAAAGATTACATTAAAAATATATTGTTTCCAACTTACAATCAAAAAATCTAATCGGAGTAGTAGCATTTTAAAGTTCATATATATATATATATGTGTGTGTGTTTATTAATGAGCGCAACTTATCACAGTTTATGTTGGTTTTGGCATTTAAAATTGCAATTTATTGTAGTTTTTTTTTTAAAAAAAAACTACATTTAAAATCAACAGCATATGTAAAATCAAGCAGTTAATTATTTATATTCTAATATGAATCTACGCCTGAATCATAAAATTACTTATCTCTTACTTTGTAATGGTCTACGAGCAAAAGTCAGTCTCACAAAACATAAATAATAAATATGTTTATCTGCAATATTCTCTCACATGTCTGGTATATAGTATTGATTATCTTGGAAGATCAATTATAAACTGATTGTAACCCAATTACGAGCACGTTTAAATGGAAAGAAGAAAATACGTAACAGGAAAACATGACAATACAAAATGTTGAGGACTTACTTTTGTTATTATTTTTTTATTTATTTTAATATAGTAATAAAATGCAGAGTAAATTATAATCGGAAGTAGTGGAAAAGAAATATAATATAGGATGGTGGGGGATGTAAACCGAATCGTCAAACTAAGAAAGTAGTCAAACATGCACGGCAGTGCATGCAGCCTAGTTCTGCGTCACTAAACGTCAGCACTGCCAGAAGCATGTTATAAAGGACCAAGAGTTTATGACGAAATCGGCAATTTCATGGTCCCGTAAGAAAAAAAATGTTAAAGATATGAATATGAGCTTTCGAAGTTGAGGAGATATGGCAACTATGTGCATGTGTGCAAAATTTCATATTCGTAGCTTGAAGTATGTTCGAGTTGTGGGCCCCTGAAATCTATGTATTTTAGACTGATTCATTCATTCACTCACTCATCATATTGTTTAAGACGTTTGTGAAAAGCTAGACAGTTGGAAGTTGGCAAGAAGGCGGAGGATGATAAATAGGTAAAGGGAAAATTCCGACATCTTGAAAAATTCTCCATTTTGAATTCAAAATGACCAGCAAATTTAAAATTTCAAAGAACACACAGACTAAATGGTTGGAACTAGGAAAACGAAATTTGGTATGAAAATACATCATCTCAAGTAGGTTAAGAAAATATTACACAATGTTGAAAAAGTAGCAATATTGGATTCAAAATGGCCACCCAAAAAACATTTTCCACACCGTTTGAGCGAGCCTTGCCACCTCGCGCCAACATCCAGTGTTTCTCTTACGTGCTGTCGCCAAGGAACGTGGCTCTTCCTGTTAGGGCTGACGAACTTGGATGAACTTTTCGCACCTCTGGTGCAAGCTTGGATAGAGTAATTGCACATAGAAAGGTGAAGTTGAGTGAAGTTTTAATACGTTATTTCTGAGATTAGGTTTCTTAATTGAAATAAAAATAATGAAAGATGCTGCTGTTGTTAAGTTTAGTACTTGTGTTCTTAAAAAAAAAAAAAAAAACCGTGGTTATTGAACGTTCCTGTCCAATAATAAAAAAGGTTATTTGTGAGTTTCGGTTCACTTACTCCTACTTGTGACAATTTAACAGTCTCATATCAACACTAAATTTGCACCGATAAACATCAAAGGGGGATGGGGTTCGCTCCGGACCCAAACCTCTGACTATTGCAATTAACCTTTCAACTAAAAATATGTCAAGATATGTATTATGTATGAAGATATCCATATGTATGATATGATGACAAATGAATATCGTATGTATATAGGGCAAAAATATGGACTTTCAGTTCTCTCTCAGTAGCGTATCCCTAGAGGGTCACGGGGGCGCGCCTCTCAATGGGAAAATGGTTTATTTTCTGTAGCATTATTACAACAATTTATCTAAGAAAATGTTTAGGTTTGTTTCCGAACCAAGCTAATTTATCTATCAGTGGCGAATCTAGAGAGGGGCACGGGGGCAATGCCCCCCTTGAGGGAAAATGATTTATTTTCATAGCATTATTTTTTAAAAAATCTAAGGAAAAGCTTCTCTTTATTTCCAAAACTACCTAATTTATCTACAAATATTGTTTCTTGCGGATAGCGGTGTTATATTCCATGATAAAGCTAAGCAATGTTAGAGAAATATGATAATTTTTTACTAAAAATAATTACTCTGCTCCATTTCATCTGACCCCTGCTCCGAAAATGCTGAATCTGCCACTTTTCTTTTTATATAATAATGGTTGATTAGAATATATCTTATTAGTATGAGGAAAAGAAAACATTTTAAAATTATATTTAAATAATTAAATTAACACATATTTACATTTGAAGACACTTTATTGCACAAAACAATTACCCTATGTTTTACCAGATTTTTTTTTTAAAGATCACACTTGGTTTCCGAAAGTCCGACATTCCAGAACCAAAAAAAAAAGTTATTCCGATTCCGAAATAGCGAAAACACATAATATATTATCTAGCTAGAGTATCGTCAATTGTTTAGAAAACATATTTTGTTGCTATGCCTAGTGGCAAATTTACAAATTATCGGTTCACGTCAACCATTGTTTGCATCATTTGGTGAAAACGTCGGAAGATTACATAATTCTGACATTCTGGAAATTCGACATTTCAACATTCTGAAATCCCAGCACTCCTTAATTGACATTACATAAATGTAGAATTTATCCTATAATATATCTCGGTAAATATACTAAATTATTTCTTACTTGCAAATACATTGTTGATCATTACACATAATTTGTTTAATTCTGGAAATCCGATACTTTATTTGTAAACAACACTATGAGACTTCCTAAGGGCAACATTATATTCCTTGGCCGTGTGTGTGGAAATGTACTTGTTATGTACAAAATAACAAATATTTTATTTAGTAAAATTTAACTACGTTGTAAATGTTACCATCTTGACAAATTTCATATATAATTACATTTCAGTTCTTCTTTCATCTATTGGAAATCTGAATAAACAACAAGAAAATAAATTACACGTTTATGAAAAAAAACGACACTTATGCTAAGAAATTCATGTGCGTGGAGTAAAAACTATATTTGTTATAGAAGTTTATATGGGGTCATGTCCGGGAAGGTCATGTTTCAAATGTCACAAAGTTTCAACTCATAAGTCAGAAAATTACACAAATTATTAACAAATAACCAAGCTTTTAGTATGCAACTGTTAAATGCAGGAGCACGTTTTTCATTCAGCGTTTCTACTTTCAACAATTTTTCCTTGAAAATTCTGTTCACAAAATTTTCAACGTCTATTACTCCGTATAAATAAGTGTTGTCCAATTCATTCATTGACACTTTTTTTCGATTAGTTTCTTTCAGATGTTCAATTCCTTCTTCAGCTTGTATGAGCATTATTCTTAACCTCCCAAGTATGGTAACCTGGGGCTGTTGTGATCAAGGGCCTATATCAATTTGAAGAACAAAACAAGTGAACAGCATCATGCGTTATGAGATTTGTTTCCAATTATTGTAAATTTCGCAAATCATGACGATATTGACTCTTGATTGAAATAGTCCTTGGCTACCAAATATAGTATGGAATATAGTTAACTGAGTTCTCATTCTCGTATGAAAGAAATAGGTTTTGACAGTTGTTTCAATATTTCTTTCTTTATAAAGAAAATAAACAGGATACAAAACGCTCAGCAAACAAAATAAAGAGAAGGAAAATATATATAAAAAAAAAGAAAACACAAATAAAAAGTTTACAAATGAGAAGCGGAACTTGGTTTTTCTTTTCTGTCTCAAACCCGCTTGTCGTTTCCTTTTGCTTTTTTTTTTATATATTTCACTTGCTTTGCTTTCTTGTGGAGAAAAGATCAGTTCTTTTATCTTGGGAAAAAGCACAATGTTTATTGTGAGAATAACAGTTCTATCGTGTTATCGGATTTCAAAATAACGTATAAGGATATCAGAAACTGGGACATCACTCAAACACTTCCGTTTTCCAATAAATGAGATGGTGAGTGATATTCCATTTTCCAATAAATAAACGAGGATACCACTGTGTCTTACACTGCACTACTTTATTAAAGGAAAAACCGGGGGGCGGATGTTAGCGATCGCATAGTTAAAAAAATTATACGAGGTGTGAAAGGAATCTGAAGAGGTCCTATGCAAATAACGAAGTTATAGGATGTTCTCGGAGTAATAATGCAAACTTCGGGAGGTGACTATTTACATAAAAACAAAAACAAACGTTCCTTTCAAAAAATGCAAAATTATGCATAGTTTCGGACATACAAGCACTCAAGGTCACGGCACTAGCCTCACAAATGATGTCATAGCTCGACATGCAATGATGTAATCGGTGTCGGCTTAGCAAATCAAACCCGATACATCTATTTAAGCAGTGTTTTTGATTCAGGGAGTGCCACATGGACAGGTTTCGCCTGAGAATTTCATTGTCAAGGAATTGAATGGCTTAATAGGATAAGCATAGAAATCCACTATAAGCTGCATTCGCCAATCACAAACATAACTTAAATAGACGTATTGGATACTACTGCCAGTGGGATTTGCTTAACACAGCGCGAACTATATAGTATGCTTTCTAAACCTAAATTTGTTCGCAGAAGATTGTACGTAAAGGTTTGAGATATAATAAACTAGTAATACCATATTTCTAAGGACAGGCAGGACCTACCATTGATATGGGAAGCAAACCACACTCGGGTTTTGAGATAGAGTATGAAACCATGGAGCAATCATAGCTCTTGGAATCATAAAAAGCAATATCTTTGGAATTACCGCCAAATATGTCTTAATTTGAAATTCAGTGGTTGAACAAGTAGCATGGTGCTATTCAACTTTCCACAAAATAATACTGCAATTCTTGTGTTGAGCTGATTCAGCCAAAGGTTTGATAACGCTTTCTGAAACTTTGTAACAATATCAAGAATAGCTATGCGACTTTCATACACCTTCTATGATGGATCACTCTCAACATAGACCACCATAGTAACAGCAACACTTTCCGTGTTAGAACACCGTCCTGGACATTGATCACCATTTAACCATTGTTCTGACTTCTGACGCTTTACAATTCATAGCAGATCCATTTTTCATCTGAAGTGACCATCCGATGCAGGACACCTTTCTTCTTAGTCCTTACATTCAGAGAACTGCACGCCTCCAGAAGCGATTCTTGTTGGCCGGTGTCAACTCATATGGTACCCATGAGTGAAACATTTCCACCTTACCGATCGCAAGGAACCGCCGAATGACAGTGGTGCGGTGTATTCTTAACTCGTCTGAAATGGCACGAACACTTTTCCGAGGGTCCGCTTCAACAGTGTTCCTGAGCAGCTTTTGCGCACTTAATGTTGGTCAGTGCCCACGGGGCTCATTTTGCAAGCTTGTGTCAAAAGAATGAAATTCGACAGACCAACAGCGAATGATGCGTTCATTCGTCATTCCTATCCCAAATGAAGCATTAATGTTTTTGGGGCTTGCCGTGCAGAAAGCCTCAGTTTAAATTCATAAGGAAAAATCACTTGAAATTGTGTTTTCCATGATGCACTTTCATACGAAATTGTTCAAGAACAGTTTGCCTCCTGACTTTCTGGGTACCACAGCCTGTTTGCTGGACGTATATAGAGTTTGTGATGTTAGACACGTGATCTCAGTCGATACTTGTGTTGTGTTGCTGATGTGCGTTTCCCACCAGACGTCAAAGCAGTCATTTCATTCACACCAACCCAAAACAACTTTATAACATTTGCAAAAACTATGTTTTTTCAAATACGTACTTTAACTCATACTGTCAACGGGGCCAGGTCAAGCGGACGAGAGGCTATTTAATCACAGTATCTGGAATCGCGATTAAAAATAATAAAAATAACCTGGGTTGTGAGAGATGTATTGGAACAGTTTATCAACGCCTTCGGATTTCCTCGTTTCACGCTACTTTGAAAATATGCAACCTATGAAAATTTTCTCGACAAGAATTGACAGTGCTATGTTAACATAGTAATTACAGAGTTCACATTAACTTTCTCACTCTACCAGGTAAGGATATTTGAAAGGCTTAGAACCAAAAGGATGTGGGTGACATTGAAATATAAAAGAGGTCGAGGTCATCTTTTGTATGTAAACTCTGTATGTGTGACACAAAATATATGTATTTTGTACAAACACACATTGGATCTTGACGTGCCGTCTCTACAATATATGAAGGCCTCCCGTTTTTCATTTCCACATATATCGGTCTGATGATATTCTTATCCATGTAGCTTCTGAAAAACGCTTGATTTCATCTACCCATCTTGCATTTCGACGTCGCCTCGGTCATTTCTTTTCTTTAGGAATCCAGTGTGGTATATTTGTCGTCCATCTTTCATCTGTTTGTCTAGCTATGTGACCAGCCCATCTCCACTTCATCTTCTTCGCACTCTTGATTATATCCTCTACCTTTGTTTGTGCGCGAATCCCTTCATTTGTCTTCATGTCCCATTCTAGTTATTCCTAGCATGTATCTTTCCATTGCTCTTTGTGTGACCCTTAATATTTGAGCATTCAATGTCCAAGTTTCACAGCCGTACATCTTCACAGGTAAGACACATTGATTATAAACTTTACGCTTCAGGCACGTTGGTAGCTTGCTTTTGAAAATAAAGTGTATTCTTCCAAACGAACTCCACGCCATTTTCCATCTTCTATTTATTTCATCCGTCAAGTTGACATTGGATGTTTTAAGCTGACCTAAGTAAACATATTCATCAACTATGCATATTGTATCTCTGCTAATCTTCACTTCCTTCTTTACAGCATGTTGATTACACATTAATTTTGTTTTACTTAAATTGATTTTAAGGCCTATTTTCGAACTTCCATTACACAGCTCTTCCATTCTGGTTTGTAGTTCTTCTTCACTTGAAGCAAACAGGACAATATCATCAGCGAACCGTAGGTGATGAAGATATTCGCCATTGATCTTTATTCCAACTTCATCCCAGTTTAAATTTTGAAACACTCTCACGAGGACAGCTGAAAACAGTTTTGGATAAATTGAATCTCCTTGCCTTACCCCTTTTCCAATTTAATTTTTTTCCATTTCTTGATGTAATCTAATGACAGATATAGCAATCGAGTAAATGTTTCGCAGTAACTTGATGCCTTGATATTCAAGTGATTTAAGTACTGCTGCCAAGGAGACCGAATCGAAATCGTTTTCAAAATACTTGAATCCCAGACACAGTGGAAATTCATATTCATTAGTCCTTTCCATAACTTGATTCAATGTTTTTGTATGTGGTTTATTGTGGTAAATTCACGACGAAATCCTGCTTGTCTCATTCCCTGGTTAAACTCTATTGGTCTGTAGTTTCCGATCTGTTCTTTGTCCTCTTTCTTGTACAACAAAATGATTACAGCTTGACGGTATTTCTCTCTTCCTCAGGCACATTGAGAATATTTGGTTCCTCTTTCACCTTTTCACCTTCCCATTTAAACATCTCTGCTGTGAGTCCATATCTCTCCTGGCGATTTTCCGTTCTTCATCCCTCGAAGCATTTTACCTACTTCTTCTTTCATTACGTCTGGAACATCTATATAATTTTCTACTGAATCTTTTTTTCCTATTCTTTTTCGGGATAGTACAATTCTCTGTATAATTTTTTAAAATATTTTTATAATTTCTTCGTTATTTCGTGTTACGGCCCCGTCTGGCCTCTTAACTTTAAGTATTTGCATTTTGCCTATCATAAGTTGCTGTTTGGGTTTCTTCAGGTTCTTGTTTTCCTTGATTGGATTTCTCACAAGATGCTCGTTGTATGTTCGTACATCCTCTCTTATTTGCTTCCTTACGGTGTTATTTATTTCTATGTACTCAATCCTCTTTATGAGATTTTCCTCTTCTTTTATTTCCCTTCTTTTCTTCATCAGTTTCTTCTGAAATGTTGCTCTCGTTTTTCTTTTTGATGCCTGCTATTTCCATGGCTGTCTCTCGTAATCTCAGCCAGTATTGTATTTCTGCTATTGATGTCTTCTTTATCTTTTCACTCTTCCAAGGCGTTGAATCTGTTGCTTAGTTCTACCTAGAATGTCTGTCTATGTTTCCCTAGATTTTCCAGATCTAAAAGTGGCGGTTTTTCTGTGATAAGCTTCTTTCTCTCGAGTCTAGTATTTAGTTTCAGCTTACATCTTACCATTCTATGATCACTCGAGATTTTGAAACTGTTCAGAACAGTCTTGCAGAATTTCCCTGTTATTCGATAAAACATAGGCTATTTCGTTTTTATTCCGATTTGGTTCTTTCCATGTTCACTGTCTGTGGGGATTCTTGCAAAATGTATTGGATGTGAACAGTCTGCTGGTTTCTGAGAATTCCACTAACTTCTCTCCTCTCTTGTTTCTTTTGCCAAGTCCAAAGTTTCCCCTTTTCGTGTCACTGCTCTGCTTAGTTCTTACTTTCGCATTGAAGTTTCCCATTACAATTCTGTAATGAGATTTGTTACTATCGAAAATCTTCTGTATCTCCTCGTATAGGTCTTCGACTTCTTCCTTCGAATATGATGTTGTTGGAGCATATACTTGTGGAACTTATATACCGTATTCCTTTTTTATTTTTATTACTACCCGTGCGATTCTATCTGAAATTCCTTAATTTCTGCGATCCGTGTGTTCAGGTCCTTATTAAATATATAGCCAACAACGCCTGTCGGCGTTCCATTTTCTGTTCATTTGAAGTGGAACGTGTGCCTTGCCGGTAGTTCCAACAGTTCTTCATTCTTTCTCCACACTTCTGATAGTCCTATAATGTCCCATTTAATCTTCTTAAGTTCATTCTCCAATTCTTCTAATTTGTCCTCTCCTGCAAGTGACTGACATTTCACAGTCGCCACGTATAGGTCCGTTCGAGTTGCTGTGTCGGTGTTCTGGCAGTCTACAATCTAAATACGGGAATTTTCACCCTCTGACTTCCTGCAGGACTGACCGCTGCCGTTGCTAGTTGCATTCCGTCCTCCGGGCAATGAAGTCCTCCGAGGCTGTTTCCTTACTTGTACCATCATGTGTAAAGAAAGGAGGGGTGTAGATATTTGATTCGCCACGCTGTCTGCTAATGTGGGTTGGTGAGCGGGCCATCCATGTTCGTTGGCCAAGCTGTTGCTTCGATACTAAAGACCCCACGACGTGAAAGTATGGATTGTATATTAGGGTACCCCTGTAGGTCCCCTTAAGCCTTAGCAAGAGGAATTAAGGGGTCTCCCAGTTAGCGGCAGAAGCATTTTGGGGCGACAGTCGCAGTTTCATGTTATAGATAAAAGATGAACTCGAAATTTCTGTTTCAATGCTATTCGAATCTGTTGGTCCAGATTTCCTCATTTAACAAAAATTTCAGAAAATTTTATGGTACCATTTCCATGCATGATGATACAATGGTTCTGATTTATTTTAAAAAAAAAACTGATGTTTTAGCACTGGTTCTAGCAAAGCTGTTCTATGGCTCGTGCCTTGAGAATGTAAGCGTTATGATTGTACCTTTATAAGACACTTAGACATATTTCTTGGCCTTTGTTTTCCCGGAGTTTTAGGTAACATGAACATAAAGTAGTTTCCTTAATGTAAAAATTTCGTTAGTATTACAACAGTGATTAAAATAATTCAATTATTTTAATTTAGTGAATAACAACAGAATTCTGTTACAACGAATAAAGTTGTAAGCTTTTTCTAGAGTTCCATTGTTAAAAAGATAAGAGAAAGTTAAACTGGCGTGAGTCTTGTGGATGAAGAATCGGTGTTTTAATAATATTCCGTCATTTACAGCTCCTCGCGTTAATTCACAAACAAATTCATTGACAAATTATGTGTTGCTGGCGTTGGACTATGAATGAATGGTGCGTTAATTGATAAAAAATGTTTAGAAGCCAAAAGGTTATTTATTTATTTAAACATGTGGGAAGCAACCAACTCTAGTAGTCGTGAGTGTGTTGGTAGTGAAGTAGGTGGTCCAGGGTCGATACTCAATCTAGAATGTGTAAATTAACTCTCTGTGTGTGAATGCTCGTGACAGGAAAACAAATTAATTTTGATTTAATTATTCTTTAGGATGCAAAATGCAGATCCCAGTGACAAAGTGTGTGTGTGTTGCAGTGACGTTTTGAACACCTTAATCCATCAAAAGGCTAGAACGCACTATTCAATATGGATTAGATACAGTTCGTGAATGAATGGCGTAGTATGTAGTTTCGAGTTCAGATTACAGTAAATAAACCAAATAAATAGATACAAAATCCTAAAAGTTTCGTGAATATCACTCAGATATGCGCTTACTTTCACGTTCCCTCTCTTCCTATCTACTTGAGGTTTAGATCCAGCAGAATAAATTGTACAAAGAAATTCTTCTATAATCCCTCAAATAACGAGATTCTCTCTTATTTTTCAGTGCTCTCTTTCTCTCTCTTTATTTTTATGTCTACAAGTTCTAGAGAGCGAAATAGGTTTGGTATCTGCTATTTCTATTAACTTCTTTCCATTATTCCGCAATACATTCAAAGAACGCCTTCTAAACCTGACCTAAAATGATAATACGTCATCACGAGGAGACAACTTTCCCTAAATTCCGTAAAAAAAAGTTTATTGTAGATATTATCACAGCATTTGTTTACTGTAAAACAAAACTGTACATCTTTTAGGGTAAAAGCACCTAATATGAGACCCATTTTTTATTTTACTGTATTAAAGAAAGGAAGAGAAAGATAATGGAACGAACAATTGCAAATATAATTATATATTTTGATCCATCTAATATATAAATGGTACATGTGCATCTCAAGTATTATACGTAGTTATTAAAACAAAGCCAAAATCATATCAAATTGTACTAAAAATGGCGCCTAATATGAGATCCCCTATACATTTCGTATCCAGAGATATGACTCGTATTCGTATTACTTTGACTTCTAAAACTGTAGACAGAGGAAACGGGAATGTGTTACTCCACAACGCTCGTGTGCCCATCGGTAACAACGTAAGCATTGAACCCATTGTTTTATCTGATGATCATCGACGCTGAACGCTGGCAGATAATCGTGCTTTAGAAGGTGACAAGGTAATAATTTCTACATTCCCAGTTCGACGAGTTTTCCCGCATTCACATATCTTCGAATCTGACTTAATGGGAACAGGCCTACTATCTTTAGGATCCTATCATATTTGAGGAATCCCTTGGGGTCTCATATAAGGAGCTTTAGTGCCCGCCATTACAATTTGGAACAGCAATCTTAGAACTTGTTAGATTCACTTGCGCAGAATTGTCATTCTTTATATTAGTAACATGTGCTATCGAATGATGCAATAGAACATGTTGTAACTTACCTGTACATACAAAAGAGTATCGAAGAAACTCTTATAGAAACTTTTACAGAATCAAGACACCAAAATGCTTCTTTCTTCACCAGCTTTTCCCCCCCTCACAATCACTGCAACTACGCAGTACTTAGCATACCTAATAAGTTAGAAATGTTAGCAGTCGTCAACAGAGTACAGAACTAACTTACGTATTTGGCTCGGGGTCTTATATTAGGAGACGGTCTCATATTACATGCTTTTACTCTACATCTTTATACATCTGGGAATGATGTTGTCCCTTGTGAGTGAGTGGTAACACTCGCTACCTTGTAATGAAGGGATCCCTGTTTCCATTTCCGGTGGGGACAAAAGTGATTCGGAGCCCATTTAAACTGTAGGTCCCGTCCTTAGAAGTTTACCAGCTCGTTTAGGACGTTAATAACAATTCTTTGAATTTACCTGGGAATGAGTAACCTTTTGCCGACTCCTTGTATAGTTTGTAACTTCCGACCACAATTTGAACATGTTGTACACTTTTGATGCAAGTTGCAAAGTGTATAAATAAGGTGTTTTGGTAGTAGCATAAGGAAATAAAATACGACAAATTGGCGAGAACGAGAATCTCTTTCGGTGAATCCGTATTACTTTAACTGATTGTCGTAACTTTTGTTGCTTTATATTGAAGAAAAAAATACAAATGTGTACGAATAGTGTAAAATAAGTTCATTATTTATACAGTATGTGGTGGAACTATGCCAAACTTTGGAAAATGTGGTAAGATTTGGAATCTCTGCAGATTCTTTATTGCTGTTTTAGTGCAACCTATACACTAGAAGTCGTCGGGAAGTATTTAAAGAAAGTACTAGAAATGCGTTAAACTAATCCTTTAATTTTCACTAATTCTTGAATACGATGTTATCGTATTATCAATTCTATAACAGTTCTTTAAGAAATATTTTCATGAATTAAGCATTAATTTTATTTTTTTCCTTGGAGAGTACAGAAGACAGGTTTCTTGTATGTGAAGGGTACTTCTTACGAGTCCTTGGGGTTAAGAAAATTTTAGTGTACAACACATAAAATGAGAAATTATTTAATGAGTATGTAGGGTACTCGTGTCTGATTTTATTATTATTATTATTATTAATAATAATAATAATAATGCATAAAGGACTAGTATAATAACGCAGAGTGGAAATTACATGTAACTTGCAGAGAAATACTTATTCCAAAGATTTGATATAAAGATACTTTCAATTTTATCTTCATTAGGTTATTATTATATTTATGTTATCATATCTTAAACAGTGGTATAACAGACGTATCTAACCTTCTATAAAGATTGCTTGAAGCATTTAAAATCTCAAAACATTCCTTAGTCAAATATGCAATATTGTTTGAAGTGCAGCCAAAACTATTTCTTAAAAACCTGATGTAAATACATGTCGACATTCATTATGACATGAATTACGAAACATACTAAAACAAACGTGCACATAGATATAAAATATAATTAAAAAGTTTTGCGTTTATTATCACTATATCTTGGTTTGTTCATCACAATATTGCTTCTAATACTTTCCTTCTTTTCTTATAAATGGTATTTGAGATTGTATGATATCTCATTATCACCAATAAATTTCTTTTTGTATCTCTTGTCTTCCTGAAATAGAAAATTAACTGTGAGTTGAAGTAGTTCTTGTACGTATTGCGTACTTGTTCCAACTTGCCCGGAGTTACTCTATTTTGTAAGTCTGTTGAGATTTGTTGCGAAGAAAAGTATTTGAGTAGAATATTGACTATTAAATTCACTTTGTCACATATTGTCTTGTAATTCAGTTAAAGGATGGTATAGTATCATGATAATAGATGTTGTAAATTATACTATAACTATGATCAACTTCGTGTTTGAAATAAATAAGTAAATATTGTCGCTCAGAAGATGATTTGTGAAGGAAAACTCAAAGCATTTAAGAAAATAATAAATATAGAATTGCGTTTAGTAACTTGTCAACAAATGAAATTTATTTCCGAAAAATTTTATTGTCACAACAAATTACGCGTAGCCAGCCGGGTGGCCGTGTGGTCTGCGACGGTAGGCTAACGGCTCGAAGGTTCCGGGTTCGAGCCCCGGAAGGGGCATGGGTGTGGATTTTAATAGCTGAGGGGCAAATTGTGACGCTCCGAAGTCCAAAGTTACTAGAATGGCTCATATAAAAATAAAGTTTACCAAAGTTACCAACAAATTACGCATCCATTATACAACATTATTTTGTTTGGTCGAAAATTAATTCTCAGTTTATTCCTCGACCAAACAGAAGAAAGTCAGTCTGGCGGCGTAGCAAGAAATATACACTAAAATACACATATACATTTCTACTTCACTATCATTATTGCATCCAATCGTATTTGTCATTGAAATTTGATTAGGAATTACTGACTAAGCAGCGGAAAATAAAAGGCTAAAATATGCTTTCCATATTCTCAACTTTGCAAATGTTAGTCTCGCTAATACATAGAATCGTGCAGTTGTGTGTATGAATATGCATGCATCTTGACCTAGTCATTAGTGTGTCTGATTATGGACTGAGGGGTCCCGGGTTCGATTCCCGGTGCTGCCAACGATTTTTTTTCAAGGCGTGCGAGCCTGGAACGTTGCCCACTCAGCATCGTGATGCAATTAGGGAGCTGCTATGAATAAAAGATAGTGGCGATCATAATGATAGCTTAGACTTTCCCCTCCCAACCCATCCGGTCAGCGTGGGAGCAGTAGACCAACTCCTCCCTTCGGGGAGAGGCCTCATCCAGTAGTGGATTGAATATGGCTCTGATTTATTATATATATAGGCTTTTTTATCGAGTACGGGGACTATTGTAATGCTTTTCTTTTGTATTTTATGTTGTTCTTATCAGTGTGACACTTTGACCACCTGAAGTGTCGCGTTCGAGTGGAAAAGACATTTACTTGAATAAGAGCCTGCGTACAAGCTGGGGAGATAACCTCAAAAGCATTCCTTCTCCTCCTCCATTCTAGCTGCCGGTAGTAGTGGTTGGATGACAAGAGAACTTTAAATATAAAAATAATAATAAAAAAAGAAACGATAAAGGAAGAGCTGAGATAGTGTTCTGCTAGTAGCGCTGTCGGAGCTTGAATGTGCTTTACACTGCGGTGCGACAGAAATCAATAGAGATCCAGGTAAATGGAGGGCAGGAGAGAGAGAGAGAGAGAGAGAGAGAGAGAGAGAGAGAGTTGCGTTTGGAGGTGGAGGGCAGTGGTAAAGAGATCAGCGTGGATGTGTTTCCCCTGCTCTCCGTGTCTTGTATTTTCACCTCGGCGTCATTGGATTCTGAAATACGAGAGTGTGAAACCATTTCATAGAAGTTGATTTACATCGAAAGCGGAGCAGCAAGCCAGAACAGCTCTCTAAAACAGAATAATTAGTACTTCCGACCAATACTGTAACAGATAAGAAAGGCCAATATATATTTTAAATTTTAAAATATTTTACTTCAATCACACACAATGGAGAAATAAAGTTTTTTACTACTTAATGAGTATTATTTCTTTGATAACTTTTCTGCATGACTCAGAATGTCTGTTTCGTTTTTAATCAATACATTTGAACAAAATATCTATTTCTTGAATTTTCAAAAACAAATTTGAAATCGACAGAAGATTCAAAAGACTGCCGAAACAACTTTTTGGAACTTGTTACTAACTATGCACCTTAGCAGTACACAATTTACCTACAATGAGCTATTAATTTTGATACAATATTAACTCAAAGTTTTCCATCCGCTTTACAAGCACCTCTTCTGCGAATGGAAGTTCGAAAATACACAGACAAATTGGTCGATGAATTGGTGAAGAGCCAAACAAAACCCGTTCTTCTTTTTGCTTGGCTGCTGCTTCATCCATAAGCTCTTACCGAGCCGCCGTAGCACGGTGGTAGTGCATTGACGTAGCATTCTGGAGGTCGTGGGATCGATCCAGGCAGCCGACCATTCTGACTGAGGTTTTTCGAGAGCTTTTCGTCAGTCACACCAGGCAAATGTCGCGATGACACTTTCAACATAGGCTCTGGCCGACACTTCCCGAATACTTTCCCCTACCCATTCCCGACCTGAGTCTTAGATACCTAAAGACCTTAAATAAAAATTCATTTCAATTAAGAAGCTCTTAGCAGCACAATTAAATTCTATGCATATATTGTTTAAACAGCAGACTGGCTCTGGTTCTCCTCAGGTGCGAGCAATATGTCGTACTTTGATTTGGTTTAATTTGAACAGCGATTTCGGTCTTTATTGATCATGTAGGTTCTAAGGACGGGCATGACCTACTAGAAACGTGATATCCATCCGAAATACGCTCACCGTCAGGTTTATATGCAAAATGGAGTGTATGTGCGCTGACAATAGTAATTAATATGTCACTTGTGATTGAAGTGACCGCTTCATTCTCGCCTGAAGGAAGGTTGAGTTAAAAGATTTGACTACACAGGTAAAAAATTCGTCGATTTCCTGGAAAAGTCACGCAGATTGAGTTTACGTCAACTTCCAGTAATTTCAGTGACGAAACTAAGGAACTTAACGAACTCAAACAATAATTAAATAAATGAACTCGCTGGAGAATAATTTTGACTGAATTTATTTAAGAATATAAAATAATTTGGCTGAATAATAATCTGTAATAATGACATACATGAACCTGAATAAAAAGTAAAAAAAAAATCTTGTTTGAATATTTTTAAACTGAAAGAAAGATTTGTGATTTTCATTAGCAACGTTCCATCTGAGGCAATCAAATACGATTCTTCATTCAGTGGACGATTTGTCAAGAGTGTCTACACGAGGTATGTTCAGACGTTGAGAACACTACAATTTGCAATAAATAGGAAGAGAAGACAAGGTGTACTAGTTACGTAGAACCCCTTGACAACTTGTTTCTTAGTTTAAGTATTGTAAATAGATGAGGATATTGTAAGTCAATATTTTAGAGCTGTATTTGGTAAAATTACATTTAACAATTGAAAAAATAAAAACACATTTTTCTGTTTGGTTATGGGAGATTTCTGTACTTTGATTTTGAAAACTAAATCTGAACAAGCTAATCTTTGTAACTGTGCTTGGCCAATACAAAAAAATACATATTTAAAACCATTGATCAAAGTTCTTCAATGAAAACTAATATTCCTAGAAAAGGAAATGCGCATAATTCAGTAATTCATGAGTTTCAAAGCTTGGAACTTTAGAATTCCCCCTATTTTCTATGTTATAGTGAACAAAATCAGTTTTACAAATTCAAATATGACCTAACGTTTTCGTCTACTGAACACAAGTGAAGACTACTGGTATTAGACATTGACGTGTTCCCCCCCCCCCTCCTTCCTTTCACTTCTGAGCTAAAATTGAACTCCGTCCTGTGAAAGAAAATGTCTGTCTTGATGTCACTGAAGGATCACTTGATGGGTTATATCATAGCCTTTGGGCAGTGTAATATTTTTACCCACCAACTTTTCCTCTTCTGCCTGCTAATATCAGCAAAGAGATTCCCGATGGACTTTTTTCCCCCTCCTTTCCACGAAAAGCAATCTCAGCCTCTCTCTTATTTTGTCCTCGGTGAACTTTTCATTTTGAACCTCGCCAGTGGAATATTTCCTTTGCCATCTTTCAAAGTTATTGT
>JAGDQP010008530.1:35664-49441 GCA_022664845.1 Lepisma saccharinum
GTGTGTTGCCTTTCTGAACCGACTCCATCGAAGTCCAAACCAAAACTTCATCCTTAGAAAGTGGTTTAGTGTTTGGTAAATGAGGCTCATGAGGGATGAGAATATAGCGCTCCACATTTCCTCGACCAACAACAGGATGTGAAGTCTCTCCACTCGACTGCCTTTAGATTCCCAAAAACTCAGGAATACAAAGGACACTAGTACTCAGTTTAAAGGAGGCTGAATGCACATGGGTGCAGTGAAGAAAAGTCTCTAGCTTCCTCGCCGAGATTTGAACTCGTGCCGCCCGTTTCATAATCAGATGCGCTACCGCCTGAGCCACAGCGACTCCAGTTACCATCACCCATCTAATATTGATCACCCGTCTTATTCTCCTAACTGTGTCCCTAAAGACTACCATCTTTTTCGTCCTTAGCAGAACTACTTCACAAGAAAATGGTAGAAATTTTGCACATACCTAATACATATAACTATTACTTTGAAAACATGCCGACTTTCTTTTATTCAAGTTCTATCTAAAAGTGTGCGACCCGTGACGCTATCACTCATCATAATTTGGACCTCATAACCAAAAACCAGGAAAAAAGGAATCAATCTTCAGCTTACGGTACTTTGAACTCTGAACCATTCCGTTCAATGGATCCCACGGAACTTGAATCAGTAACCAATTGTACAGAAAGTGAACATGCTAGTCGTTCGATTAACCTGGTGACGCCAAGAACTCGTTGATCCGTAAGTCTTCATTCTTTATGTAACATGATATATTCAATTCTGTCATCTTTCTTTCTCAAAATAATAGATATCATTAACGTTAACAGATCTGTTTTCCATAAAAATGCAACTGAACTGTCAATGTCTTGAATAAGATTGTAAGTTTTCCCTCGCCTTTATCATCGCAATCGATATGCGCGCTTTAGCAATTTGAAAACCGACTGAAGACCTATTGATTCTTAACTATGAAAAATGCTAATTATAATGTCTCCTTACGTCATATACATTTTTATACGTTAAAACTATCCTAGTTTATATACCAAGGGATCACTGAATTATGACCAGCTCGGTAAGAAGTAAACACGACCCACTGACCACGTGAATTTCAACAATCCACAGTTTGGCAACTTACGTATAAGAGGCCATTGGTTCAGTGAATAGTAAACTGTTGCGCAAAATGGGTGAAAGAAGTTATTTTTCGGGCTTTGATAGAGAACATATTGTGGCAGCACGAAAAACTGGTGCTTTGATCTTACAAATCGGTACACTTTATGATTGCTAGAGAGCTGCCCTAGTTAAAATGTACCAGTCTCGTAAACAAACAATTGTCACGTTAAAGTTGCAGGTGATTCCGAGTGTGCGATTCGTACGGGCTAGAAGACGCAGCACTGTCCAACAGTTCAGTACTTAACATAACAATCTAGAATCATATTAGCATCACCATATAACTAGGGCGTATGCGCTCGCACATATGGAACCTAGATAAAAGCATATGAGCACTATGTCACCAATGCTTATCAGGGTGAAAGAATCGCTTTTACGAAGAGCATGTAAGTTGGACGTTAGAAGATTGGTAAAAAAGTGTACTAGTTACAGGTGTTAGCTTTTATCTGGATGTCACTCATGTATTTGGTATCAAAATATGATGTTCTGGATTCAGTATTCATGGTTTCAACATTGCTGGCCGGTGGAAACCATTGTATGGTATGGGGCATGTTTAACTGGCAGGAACATGGACCTTTGTTTCATGTTGAAGAACACATGACTGGGCCCTAGTATAGTGACCCCGCCACATTGCATTTTTCCCAGAGTGGCGATAGTTTTTTTTAAAACACGACCATGCGCCAAGCAATAGGACACTTACACGTGTTAGTATACAGGAATGATTAGAAGAATACAATTTTGATTTCCAGCATACCGATTGCATTTCGATCTTCCCGATATCAACCTGATAAAGCTCCTAGGGCATTTTATGGAATGCATATCAGGATCACCTGCATACATGCATGAAAGTCCGATTTACTCAGAGTTTGGTTGGGAATACGTCCCAAATACTAGCGAGCTCTTGTTGAATCGATACTACATGAATAGTTGCTCTTCTGAGTACAAAATGAGAAGTTGTAAGCTATTTTATTGGAGGTCATAATTCGGCGATTTAGTCAGTCTATACTCAGCACTAGTACTTTCTACGTTAACTCAGTGTCTATAAGATATCCCTAATCGAAAAGGCTGATCCAGTGAAGCGCAGAGCAAAAGAGCGTATTAAAATTACATTTTTAACAAAGAGCGAATAATCAACCCGGATATCCAAACTTTATAATTTCGTACTCTTTTGCTGATTCATCAAATATAAGCCAAAGAAATTACAAAGATAATACAGGAATATAAACTTAATAGTATTGTTCATTCTTCATTTTCTAATCTTTTCAGCAATTTTTGTTTTTCCTCTTACGAAAGGGAGTATATATATATTCAAAGAAGACTGTCATACAGCACGCCGTCCTTGAATGTAAAATTTTCTATGCGAGAGCGTATGCAATGCAGAAAATATGAGAGAACATTAGCTCCAGCTGTTGTGACCGCGGCATGTCTAGCGTTATGTTTGTTAATTAAATGCGTTATTAATATTCTTTTCCATTGCTATGGCATACAAATGTGAACAATGTTTAATTTTCTTTTCATATGCATGGGAAGTGATATAGATTATACTTGTTGCTGATGATGGATGACGTTATTACACAGGCGACACGATACGACACAGCAAAAAAGGTATTGATCATAAATACACTGGCTTGATAATCAAGAAGAGACAGCGTGTTTAATGAGAGTACTTTATGGTTCATTTAATATTTCAAACCATTCTTTGCTGCCAGTGATCAATGAAAGATGTTATCATCGTGATTGTCTTGTCTGTTTACTAAATCTTCTAGTAATCTATCTCAGATCACGAATTGAGTGTTCTTTTCCCTAAATTTATCATAGGAATTCTTTTAATTGTATATTTTAAAATTTACTTTAGTGTCATATTGGCATCTATAGACAAAGCAGATCACATATCTAAGGGATGAGGTACCTCTATTAACACTTTTTCGGGGGTATTTGTGCAGGGAATGGAGCATTGTAGCTAAAACTTTTGTCTAGGTTCCATAGCGACATTCATCTGGCGAAATTGGAGGAAATCCTAAAATATCTTAGTCAGATTACAGACAGAAGAACTCGAATCTACTTGCCTCCACAGTGACGTTCTTAAGTCCACGACTGTAACCATTAGCTCACGGGGATAGGAGTTTAGCATTAGAAGTATTACATACATATTTATTTAAAAAATCACTCTTATGATATTATTGGAGAGCTCATCCGGCGAGAATTTGCTCATAAAATATTTGTTACATGAATACAATATATATATATATATGTATATATGTTACAGGAATACAAGGAACATTAATTTTATGCTAAGTACAATCACTGTATTCGCTTGGTGGGACTATGAAAATTTTCAGCTGAAATATGTAACGTAAACAGGGGTTTAAATCAACAACTTTTGCCACTAGACCAGAAACTTAGCACCATAAACTTCAGAAATATTCAGAAAAGCTGCTGGCGACTACATTTATCGCTATGAATGCGAGGAAAATCGATCTAAGATAGTGTTTATGAACTGTAGGGCTGTGGCTGAATACCGTGTCTAGCGATTGTAATGTAGTGTTGCGATGAATATTACTTTATCCAGAGATTTTTGTAATCATCTCTTTTTATGTATAGAAGTTAAATATACTGTAAGAAATTGGTGATTTTGAATCAATAAATATTGTTTACCTTTACAGAACCGTCATTTCCACAATAGGTTGTAACAACAGGCAGATTTTCAAGGAAAATGTAGACTTTTCTTATCCTAGATTGTAAGCTCATATCCTAGATTCCTTCATCTTTCATGCACTGTTAAAAAACTTTATTCAAAATTGAGAAAAGAATCTAGGATGGAGGTTTCGAATAAATTTTTATTCAATTTTGAGCAAATGATAATGCTAAAAAATGAGAAAAGTTTTCTCATAAAATGAAGAAATGTTTCATACTTGAGAAAAGTTTTCTCATTTTTGAGCACTACCACCTGCTCCAAATTGAATAAATTTTAGTCGGAGCAAGTTTCAGATTTTTTTCTCATTTTGTAACAGTGTATGCAACACGAAATATATTTATGTTAGTTCTTCAATGTCACTTGGATCCATTTGCTTCTGATCTCCTCAATGCGATCTTTTCATAATAAGTCTTACAAGAGCCCCAAATTCATCGCTGAAGTAACAAACGTTCGTCATTGGATACTTTCCTGGACAAGATCAAGCCAGTTTCTCGGTCTTCCCAAAGGCCTCATTTCCCTCCGGCTTGATTTTTTTTCAACCTGCACACCTGCTACATCCGAGCTATATGTCTTGCTTAACTTAACCTTCACTAATCTTATAATATCGGGCGAATCTTATGATCTGTACATATCATTATGCAACCTCCTCCATTCTTCAGTTATCTCGTCTCTATTTGGCCCGTGTATCTTTCTTAAGACCTTAATTTCAAACATTAGCAGTTTGTGTTTATTTGCTTAGGTTGTACTGTAACTATTTCGTAACCTCCTAAGCCTCTCCCGGTGAAAACAATATTTCACCAATTGGCCCTAAAATTGCTCTATTCTGGGATGCGACCTCCATGAAATTAGGAAACACTGATCTAAATGCAATTTTACGATTACAAATACCTTTATAACAACTGAAATTTGTTTAAATATATTTATCTTATTTCCAACGTAATAAAATATTTAAAAATGTTATCCTAACGCTTGTAATAAAACTAAATGTGATCTTATGAAGTACCTTTCAGCTTACAGTTCCTTGTATTTTATATTTTAATCCGGCTAATTCTTGCTTCTTTATTTTTTCTAGGTGAGTGCCGCCCAAGAGGTCTTGACTAAGAATGAATGACAGCTTTCTGCGCGTGTAATTTCAGCACGGTATGAGAACATTGCACATTTTCATAATTAAGTATGCTATATCATTTCATATTTACTTATCGCATGGTGTAATGAACTGAACATACCATACTTACAAATTGAATATCTTTGGCAATCATATTTAGAGGTGTTTCAGATTTGTGCGTATATTACTGACAATAAAAGATTACTGAAATTTCGTATTTCATTTGATTTTTGCATCGTAAGTAATTAGCCTATCTCTGGTGATAAGTAAAACTAAAGAATTTCGTAAACTTTATATTTCTGGGCCATTGTTTAATAAATAATATCTTCGGCTCGTTTCGATCTGTAAGCTGTTGTTTCTATAGAATTCGCAAATGAAGAGGAACTTCGATATTATGGAGTAGTCGGGTAATATGGAATACTAGTTTTTCTTGTTTGTAATATGTTGTTACCTACTGATAATCAAGAGAACTACTTGTACACACTCTCATAATCGTCCGTATTCGGTTGGAGCTTGATAGCTACATGTGAACGGTTACTACATGCAATAATCGTACAACATACTTCTAGTCATCAGAAATTTTGCAAAGTTCGTTTTGTAATATCTGCATGTCTTAGGGAAGACATTGTAGTGCATTGAATGGTTGTGGAATTGTAAGTGTACATGATATTACTGGACTTGTGAAAGTTACTTTGATTAAAGTACGGTTAATAGCGACTTCATTTTCAAGGTGGCGTGTCGGTTAATATGGAATAGCTGTAGATGGGTCGTTTTACGATACTTGCACATCATTATAACTTTCATTACTACCAGAGACCATTGCAGGAGACAATGATGCTGGATGCTTGTTTTGTCAGGGCAAATTTCTTGACGATTCCAGAGGAGAGCTGTGGATACAGTGCTTATCTTGTTTATTTTGTATCCACAATGATTGTGCGAGTGCCATAAAATAGAGTACGTTTGTTACTTTTACAAATAATGTGTTTCGACAGTTCTGTAATGACAACAACCTTTCCTTGTATTCTTATGCTATTAAATTTCTACTTTATCTCACAGAAGTTAAGTATCTCATAATATCCGACTATTCCATACTACCCTCCAAATTTACATTTTTATAAATCTTACAATAACTTTCATAATCGTAGTTGTTTATCAATGATCATTATAAGTACACAATCTAAAATATACAAGGTATACATAGATTAGCCAATCAATTATTTCCGAAACACAATACGCCAATAATGACGTAACGAAAAATAGTATTCCATAATAGTCGAAGCTCTTCTATATAGAGCATTCTTGTGTACTTCAACACAGTTAATGAGAAATCTTGACTTGAATAAAATGTAATATTAATTTTCATTGAAACGAAATGATGTTTAGACGTACTTTTAAGCGAATTTCCATAATAATCCTTTCTTGGTTGAAATGAATGATAATTGAAAACGAAAACACATTTCAAATTATTTTGTAAATTGCACATTTATTTTAATTAGCAGAACTGCGTATACTTTAAAACCTCAATGATTAAAAACTACAAATAAAGACAGATTAAAAACTTTAAGATTATTGTGCGTGTATAATACATATTGAAAGTGCTTGGCTTACTATAAAAGAATGAAAACTTGAAGGAAAAGAGCACTTAAGTATTCTAACCTTTAATATTTAATATTTAATTAACACAGATATTTTAAATCCTGAACTCAGTAAAAATAAAACTGACAAATTCTAATTATTGAGTACACATGTAAATAAACACTGCATTTAATTACGAATTAATTAAAAATGAAAACAATGATACAAAACAAAGGGATGCTTCTAATATTATTCCGTTCATTTTGAGACATTGTATACTTTCTACTAAATTTGCTTTATAATTTATTGTGGTTAACAATTAATGCGATGGGTATGTGCAGCTTACTCACACATAGTTTCTGAAATCTAGGCTTCAGCTTACAGAAGACAACCCATGCATTACTAAAAAAATAACATGACTAATATCGAAGATAGATTCGCAATAAAAAATACATCATAATACAAAAGTCACACTTGCTTTTCGTTTCTTCCCTCTCTCTTTTTATTTACTAGTTCGTTTTTGTATCTTCAAAGAGAATTACGTTATCCACAAAGATGTAGAACACCGACTTATTAATGACGATTGTTTGGATTAAGTTATGGCTGTTGTCAATAGGGAATAATATGGACCTGGAGTTGTTTATAATGCGGTATTCAGATAACGGAGAAATTAGAAAAAAAAACATAAAATATAAATACATTCTTTATTGGATCTACTGATGGTAGAATGGATTGTTTCTCACCCAGTTTTGAGCACTAATAATAATAAATCCGGACATTGTACAGGTAAAGAACTAGTAAAAAATCCATTCGTAACGACCTGAGCATTTCAGTACAAGAGACTAACGGGATAAGGTACTATTACACTAGTCTTCAGTTCAATAATAATTCTGTTAATTCGATTAATAATTACAACGAAGAATTTTATTATAGTTAGAAATAACAAGTTAATTGTTTCCGTCGGCTGCTTCGTTTTTAGTACACCTTTCGTATCTATTGTATCTCAGCAGATATTGGTAATAGATATGTTGGCCCTTCTAATTATTTTAATTCAGTGTCTCGGTTGCAGTTACGCGATTCGGTGGAATCCGCAAAAAGAAGGCAACCCTGTCCTGAAATTAAGGTACCGATCCTATAGTTCAGAGATCATTGCGTTAGCTTAAAAAGTCGATACTGTAAGAAATATTTAATATTTCTCAGCTGGGAATGATTAACTAATCTACCTAACCGGTTGCAATTACTGTCGATCTGTTTAATGGTCTTATATACCTGAATTAACTAATTCTCTCCAGTATGCAGAAGGTATAATAATTCTTTCTCGAAAGGATCATTTTCCTTCGACTTATCATTTTTTCTTTTTATAAGCTATTCAAATATATAACTATCTATCCTAGCCATTGATCTACAGATTAATTCAACTAGAATTATAATAGACTACTTAACAAAATAATTCAAAAGTTTATTTAATAACGACATTACCTCTTTCTGTATCGTCAGAAACAATTTAGTTCTAGACACCTGCTAGTCTAACCTCACTGTGGGGCCGGAACAGTGTCTCCTTGTCACAGTATGACATCTTAAGAAGAACTATTCTCTCTACTTGATTATAAGTACAGCATCGAAGCCGACACGAGTACGGACCTCGGAATAAAAGTTTAATGCACGAAGACTTGGTATGAATGAATGAGTAGGCCAACAAAAGAGTCGACTGCGTTTATATTCTGTCTATTCAACTCAAACTTTCCCGCACTTGTAAAGAAAACAATGGAATTCACACTTTTAAAAAGGGAAAGTTGCAAGCGGGCTGCTGAGATACACACACAAAAGAGTGGTAACTGAACATACAGAAAATCTGCTCTCCAGTGAATGCTGTAAAAAAGTAATGACATACATGATTATGAATACAGAATATACACCAAAAGGATACATAGAATTAACATAGGATAATTTGTATATATATATATATATATATATATATATATATATACAGCAGTGGATAGAAAACGGCTGAATATGATGATATATATATATATATATATATATATATATATATGTCGGTAGCGCGCTCGACGTCAGTGCGAGAGGTCCCGGGTTCGATTCCCGGTGAGGGCTAAAAAATTTCGGTGTTGACCCAGCATCGTGAGGACAATTGGGGAGCTGCTGTGAATAAAATACAGTGGCGATCACAGTGAGAGCTTCGGCTCTCCTCTCCCAACCCGTCTGGTCAACGTGGGAGCAGTAGACCAACTTCTTCCTTCAGGGAGAGGCCCCATCCAGTAGTGGATTGAATATGGCTGTGATTTACTTATTTTATATATATATATACACGTATATACACATTGTAGAACAGCATAAAACACCTTAGTGACCACAACTTACAGCAACATTAATTTGGCTATTATCTTTTTCTATTAGACATTTTATGAGAGCACAAAAAGTAAGATTCCCATTTTGTTGGAACCCTCTTAAACACTCTCACAACATATGAGGGGTTGCGCCCCAAAGTATCAGGAGCTCTGGGTTAAACATAAAATAACTTTTTACAAATTTTACACGTTCTGGGAGAGAAAAAAAATGCTAAATTTAAAAGTAATGTTATATACTTGTGAAATGTAGAAAGAAGACGAGATAGAAGGAGATCGATAACTGCATAGGAAAGCCTTTGAAAACCTTTTTCTTGACATTTAAAACAAAAGTTCATTTGAATTGTTATGAGGATCATGATAATTCATTGAAACTCTTCTTTTGCGGTCAAGTTGAGTTAATTTCACTCTTCATAGACATTTGTGTAGCTTCTCTCCGAAATTCGTTTCTCATTTTTCCCTTGTTGAGCTGTTTTCCTTAGAGTTTATATCTACTTTCTAACAAGACACAAATGGAGATAAATGCTATATTTATTAAAATCCTGGATACATGTGATCGAAAATAAAAGATAACTAAGCATACTAAATAAGAAATTAGCCTAAATATTGTACTTTACTATTCAATACTGTGATATATTTGAATAAGTACTTCATTCAAAATTTTGGTGAGGGCCTTAGTGATTCAGCGCTCACCTCTGGTGTTTGGGGTTATTGGGGCTTTGTGATGGACAAACCCTAAGTGCGTGGGTTTTCTCGGAGTTCTTCCGTTTCCTCTCACTTTCTTCATTCCACCAATACTCCCGTTATCATCCTGAGCTAAAGTTGCCAAAAGGCCTTAAATAAAAATTCAGATTCAAAATTATTGGTGGGGGGAAAGGTCCCCAATCAGATATTGAATGGAAAAAAAGTGCTATGCTACTCTAGTCGGCGATTTTGAACTGAGCTTTGAAATTGACAATAACTATGGTAGGATCGAAAAATTCCCATATCACTGTTATTATACCTCCTGCACAACTTAGTTATTTAAAGGTACGCAGTAAATCCAGTCAGAAAGGGTAACTACTTAAAAGGTTTCCAAGTTGTTTGTTTTGGTCCCTATTCTGCAGAGCTACGTATAATTATGTACTACGAAGTCAAATGTCGAAATTTCGTATTGTTTAGCCCGGTGCTGAAAAGATAACGGTAATCTCATGTGCAATTCAGGTAACTTCTTTTAGTAATAAGTACTTGTGTACAGAGACAGGGAGGGAAATTGTGTATTTCTCTACTGACCGAGCTCAGAGAGGATACAATATTTTAAGGATATTTTTTTACGTCCGGAGTGAGAACATATTCTATGAGTGTTCTTTGGGTCATCCCGTGTATGTGTTGACGGATTACCGTTTCGAGATATTTTCAGAATATTATACGGTTAATCTTGAAATTCTAATTTACGATATACTTGTAATATTTTCAATTATCTCCTGGATAGGTCCTTTTCTGATACGAAATGTTCTGGGACAAACTACTCAAATTGGGGATCCAAACGGAATATTCTGTGCTTTATGGAAAATAATAATTTAAAGTACGGAGACTTGATTTGGCTTATTCGCCATATTCGTTCTAATACGTGTTAAATCCGACAGATGGCCATAGTTGTGTGTGTAGAACATGTTTTAAACAGAAATGTTTTAAATAGAAACCCGTAAACAGAGTCACCAGTGTTAGGAACAACAATTAGTAGAGAGTACTAATTTCAAAGCTCAGGTTAATAATCTTAAATCCTTATTTAAAACGTGCTTTAGCTTTGCACGTCTAATGACAAATCAGTTAAATAAAAAAAATCTTCCATTGCTAATGTTTCATTTTCTTCCTCGAGAATTCTATAACCAATTTATAAGTAAATATTTGAGTGAATAAATAAACGTCCATGTAAAATTAGTTGTAAATCATATACAGAGATAAAATAACCTTCAAAATAAAATTTATTAAAAACAAAGTGAGTAACTGAATTTGGGTTTCCTAAGTTTGGAGAGGTAAAATTTAGGATTACATACTATATCTTGGCTCGTTGCTCTACTTTACTGGGCTGGGCTGGAATGGAAAAAAACGATATTATCCACATTTAACCTGCTATAATATTATCAGTTTGCAACACTGCGCTATGTGTTTCATAAATAATATTTTTTTATCATTACTAGGATACCAAATATTTAATAAATCTACGTAGTGACATCTTAAAAACTAAACTGGCAACACTGACAACACGATTACATCACGTTTTAACGCCTGATACCCACCCTATTAATACAAAGTAGTTCCCAGAAATCTAGAATTTACTTAATCAATCGCTTATGCTTTATCGTGAAATATTGATATCTTTTACCCTTATAAAGAGTCAATTTTATGCTCCAAGCTGCTAAGCTTGTATCTTAAAAACGAAGCGGAATTCGACCCATATTAATAGAAACATTTTTAATGAGAACTTTTCGTTTCTAGAATATTTGTATTCTTTGCTCCGCTTTATTTGCTTTTGGTATATATCAACTCAAATATACGATTACAAAAGCTGAAATGTATATATATCCTGGAAGGTTATACATTCCAGCATTTGTATTCTTATATCTAGGTTGTGTAAAGCGTAGGGGCATAATAAGTAACTGTATGAATGAAAAAATAAATAAATAAATAAATAAAGTATTTACTGCTAAACCTCTTAAATTGATATTCTCGTCAGTGTACCAGAACTGCTTTTCTGCTGTTGAAAGAAATAAATGTAGACGTTGAATTTCAGATGACCTCGATTTCATTAAAATAATGCCTAATTAACATCCTTTCCGAGGAGCAGACTACATTGCTATTAATGAATGCTTGAGGAAGAGAGAGGAATTGTCCAAGAGAGAGAGAGAGAGAGAGAGAGAGAGAGACGGAGAGACTTTTGAAAGAAGAAGAAAAATGGGAATGAGAATTTTATTGCAACATCTCAGTGACCTGAAACGTAATTTGCTCAGTTTCCGTGCAAAAGCGTGGATGCACATTAAGTTCGAGGACTATCACGAACATAATTAATTGGCATAAAAACCAAGTGTTACCAACGATTCAATCACACACGAAGGGGAATAGGAAGCGAGCGTGCAATGCGGTGAAGGCGACTGTCTCATAGGTTACATCGAATGACCCTCCAGGAAAATCCCACTCCGCAAAGTATGTGGCCACACGACTCCACCTGACACAGTCAACTGTGAACCGGAACCTGCGTGCGAAGTTGAACCGCCAGAAGGTCTTGAAAAGTCGTGAACATTTCCCAAGTGCGGACCATCGGTGTGAGAGAAAGACCAACAACAGTCTCGCCTACGAACGCCATTTATGCGGAAAAAAGTGGAAGTATATGGTCATACTAGTTGAGACATGGGTGTATTTGTCAGACTGTGGAAAAATTCGAGCCATCACTTATACTTCACGCATTGCAAAATCCCGTCCCGAATTCATCCGTCATTGCAAACGAACTTTCCTGAAGGGATTCATGGTTGTTTGCGGGATACTCCTATCAAGGCAAATTAACTATTCGTCAGGTCCCTTAAAAATTGTAAAGTCAACTTGCTTCTTTCAACAACACATCCTGACCCCAATTTATAGAGACAACCTGCCTCATTTGTATGGAAATGCCATCAATCAAGTCTCTGAACATATCGATAAGACTACATTATATAGTCTCATTCTATCTGTAACTTTCTACGACAGATGGCGCAAGACACCTTCATTCAGGCTATTCCATTTCAAAATATATCGGTGAAGTCACCAAAAGTCACCCTATGGATTTCTGCGGATTTGGCCTACTGAAAAGGACCCTTTCATCTCGTCATGCAACCACTCTACGGGGCCTGTGAAAAGCCTGTAAGGAGGAGTGGCAGATGATTCCACTTGCTGTACCTCGTCGTAGCCTTCTACAATGGAAGTTACGGTGCAGGGCTATTATCAGGACACACAGTGATCACGTTGAGGCCAACCGATGGTGATCCCATGGATTTTCGTAGGGTAGGTACTAGTTCAAAATTGGACATATGTACGCGGATCGACCTTGTGTAGATCTGATTTATAACGTACCTCTTTCTCTCTCTCTCTCTCTCTGTATGTGCGTGTGCGCGCGCGTATATATTTGTACGTTGTAGTGGCCATAAACCTGGGTGGTCACAACTATTTAAGAGGGAAATGAATGAATGAGGGAATGAATTTCGTTCGTTGTTGCCATTGCAGTCTTTCTGGAATTTTTAAGCGGTGAATCGAATTTATTTTAAGGCCTTTAGGCATCTGAGGCTTAGGCAGGGATAAAGTGGGGGAAAGGATTGTGGAAGGTAAACGGCCAGGGCGTATTTTGTTGGCACCACCCTGCACTTGCCTGTTATGATTGAGTGAAAACCCTGGAAAAACCTCAGTCGGTAGGTCGGCCTACTGACGCTTTCGTTACATTCATTTATTACCAGTGGTAAAGCTAAACTTTCTTTCAGCCTTCGTAAGAACTCTGTTTAATGCCCATTCAATATCGATATGTAAAAGGGCTAGTTGGCGCCAATATCACCTAAACTGGTGTGCGGGACCGGGGGGTTGGATAATTCGAAATATGCGTAGAAAGCGAGTACCTCAACACGCATAAGAACCGATTGCATTGCTTTCCTTAACTCCATTCTTTTTCTACTTCAGAAGCGAATCTCAACATGTTCTAGAGAGGCTTCAGGTCAGAGGAGTCACATGTTTGAGTATGTGTGGTCGTATCTAATGAGCAGAATGACCACTTCTTTCAACGTCCACTACTCAGAAATGAGTCCCTCTATAAGAATTGAAGATTTCCTGGCGGCGAATATTATACAGATGTTCTCGGGATATCAGCCAGGTGAAGTCCGACGATAG
>JAGDQP010008530.1:49841-62612 GCA_022664845.1 Lepisma saccharinum
CTATCGTCGGACTTCACCTGGCTGATATCCCGAGAACATCTGTATAAGAGTCCCTCTATATTTCCTACCCTCACCCCAGGACAATACGCAGTTCTATAGGCATTTCCTAGTTCGTAACTGCTTACCAATGGACAGCGCGGACTCTGTAGAAGTTAATGACAGTT
Source organism: Lepisma saccharinum (assembly GCA_022664845.1). Lineage (NCBI taxonomy): Eukaryota > Metazoa > Arthropoda > Insecta > Zygentoma > Lepismatidae > Lepisma > Lepisma saccharinum. Next base: position 50,006 of record JAGDQP010008530.1, read on the forward strand.
ACTTGAAATAATTTTACACGCACAACAACACGAAATCCGGTGTAAAATGGTACTTCATTTAAAGTGTCTCAAAGATGTTTCTTTCATGCTTGCTTCGCTAGATTAGAATCCGAACAGAAATAATTCATGCAATACTTGTTGGTTGCTAAAGCTGGAGTACGACCTTAGCAGATGAACAGAATTACGTGTATTTGAAAACAAGGTTTTGAGAAAGATATACGGGTCAAAACGGGACGAGATGACTAGAGAATGGAGAAGACTGCATAATGAAGAACTCCACGGACTGTACGATTCACCAGATATTGTAAAACAATAATGAAATCGTGACGACTAAGGTGGGCAGGCCATGTAGCTCGGATGGGGGAAAACGAAGATTATATTCTATCCTGATTGGAAGGTCGGATGGAGGAGACAATTGGGAAGACGAGACATCGTTGGGAGGACTGGCTTGATGTTGGCCAGGATAGAATCCAATGGCGAACGTTTGTCACTGTGGCGATGAACTTGCGAGTTCCATAAGCCATAGAATTAGTTAGTTAGTTAATACCTGTGGACTCATCTGGTGGCGAAATTTTTAATTCGACAAATCTTGGTAATCCAGTAACGTTGCAAAATTCAATGTATCACGAAATTATGAAACTTTACCCTATATAGCAGTGGTTTTAAACGGCCGGTCATTAGACGAATACTTGTCCGCGAAACTGTTGTACCGGTCCTCGGGCAGTTAATATATTCAATTATTCTTAACACTAATTTGTAGATTTCGATAGTTCAAAATTGAGATTAAAGTTTATATTTCCTTTCCAAAACAGATAGAACCTAAAGTTACCATGGCATCCTTTGAACGTCAAATAATAACTTAATGGCATCTTCCTTGTCCGTGAAAGTTTTATTTCTATATTTTACCAGTCCGTGAGTATAAAAAGGTTGAAAAACACTACTATGTAGGAAATGTAAAATAGGCGTGCCTCTCTTGCTTTTTTTTAGTGTGAAATAAAACATATTTCTTTATTTCTCTGGTTTCATTTTGAAAGAGAGAGAAAGAAAGAAAGAAAGAGAGAGAGAGAGAGAGAGAGAGAGAGAGAGAGAGAGAGAGAGGGAGAACACTGAACGTATAACTAATTTAACTTGACAGAAACTTCTACAGAACAGATTTCGGACAGGATATCCCAGGTGTTCTTTCGTTGTGTTTTTTTTTAAGTTAGAGACTAGCAGATAGTAGTTTGCCTTTGATATACATCCGCTTTGTGAATATGCAAAGGATGTGTACCAAACTTTACGAGATTCGTGGCCAAAGTGGAAGTTTCATCAACAATTAACTCAACGACTGATAAAAAAGGTAGGTTTCGGCTTAAAGTTGTTGACTCCCTTCTGTAATTTGAAATTCTTATCAGGTCGATTAGAGTCTGAAGACAGGAAGTATTGCGACAACACGTGGAGGTAATAATGGCAGTAAAAGGAGGTAAGAAGATGAAGAGAAGCCGAAGATAAACGAGAAGAAGGATGCAGAGATAAAGGAAGGAAGAACGAAAATTAAGGATGCAAGGAGTTAATGGTAATTTTCAGCGTAAAATATTCAGCTGGAACCGTCGCTTCGGCTCACAGAATCCAGCAACACAAGCATAATATGGAGAGGTGAGAAGCTTTCGGTGTTTACTTTTTATCTACAAAAATTGACAAAGGTCATCGAACCTAAGATAATTTAAATTATGACGTCGACTTCTTGGTCAATAGGGGTACCAGTATAATATTTTTCCATATATATTTTTTTCGATTGTAGGACCATCCCTATTCCGTGTCTCGGGATTTCGAACCTCCGCTCATATAAAAATGTTCGTAATTTTCAACTCATATTTGAACTTTAATGGAATAATTCATAAACCATATACTTTGAAATATAATAATAAGATAACCATAAAAATATGTAGCGGCTTGGCAACTGTAAACTGACAATGTTAATTTCTTTGATACCGTTATAGTGCAAGAAGTAGATTGGTACCGATGCTATGTTCCAGTTTCACTACTCAGATACAAACTAAAACAAACAGACGGGATTAAACTATAAAAATGTTTGTTCTTTAATTACTGATATGAGCTGTACAGTAAGTATTAAGTTACCACACAGTATTAAAACTTTCACCATGCAGAGATGAAAGATTGTTGACAAGTTTTGTTTCGAAAAGGGACCACGAATAAAACAAATGAACAGCAATTTGAGAATTTACCGTTCGATGAGGCAGATGTTCTGATATAACGGCAGAAGCGGTTACTTATTGTTCAATGTTGGGTGCTATGGTTACTATTCATAGAGTAAGAGCTGGGTATCAATCAATACACAGAGAGGAGTATGTGTTTAAAACACAGGAGACTGCCTTTGTGGTTCTACAATGAACTCAGCAGTTGCCACATGAAGCAGAAAATTATCATCATAACAATCTTGAGTAGAACAGTAACTTAAGTAATCATTATCAAATGAGATTAATTACATCAGTAAGTAATTTGTTAGCGTTCTTACATTCATGTTACAAAGCTTTATGAATCCCTTTGAAAGTTTATGATCGTTTTCCACTTCTTGTGCCTGGGATTCAATAACTTCAGTAAGATTGCTCAAACATTATTTTTTTATCTATTTCTTCTTCTCTTTTTATGCACCAGTGAATTTCTTGGAAAGTAACAAGAATTAGGAAGTTACGGTTAATCTTCCAACAGTGAAGTATAGCATAATCTGTCAAGATTTTATTAAAACTAATATTGGATCAAATTATTGAAAGATAACACAACACAAGTTGGATCTTATTTCAATCTAGTTGCAAGCCCTTCCAGTAATCTAACTTTTATATAAACAGACGATATCCTTGAAACTGATCGTAATATATGTCAGAGAAATGAAGCATAAAATAGCTGACTTGAGTCAGGCTGATTTGTGATTTGTTTATTTAAAAAATCTAGTAAATTATTCAAAAAGGACTTTTATAGAATAGTCAAGGGATGGTGAAAGAACACTGTAAGTCTAAAGGCCAATTTTTCAGCTAGGACAAAATTACGAATAGAAAATTGAAATTATTCTTGCATTGTACAAATAGGTGGTACAAAATGTTACCAGTGGAGAACTAACAAATCACGAAATATGGACTTACATGGTTCTTGCATCCATCCTTTCAATTGGGACTTTACAGCGATCTCAGTTTTCGAAATTGACCTATTATGAATGTTAAGTATATTCTTAAACGTAGAACTAACTACGTGTTGGTGGAATGGATGGAGGAGAAATAATACGGAGAATAGAAAGCTGGTACACTGTAAAAATACACTTGTTTTTTGCACACGTCATCTTCCATATTCTTAGCTTCGTGCAAGAAAAGTGTACAAAATGTATAAAATAGATGTTGGAAGTTGAATTATGTTAATTTCTTGTGTACATATTCTTCACTATCCTCTCTTACGTATTTCTCTTACACGTTTTGTTCACTATATTTTTAATAAGATCCGGCTTACTTTCTTTTGCATCGATCCTTTGATGGATCAATTTGTTTAGGCAAGAAGCTATCACCATGATGATCCGGGCTCTCGTCCTGCTTCCATCGACTCTGTAGTTACTTCCTTAGGAAATCAGAACAGCTTATTAATTGTAAAATCTAACTTGTGAAAACCCGCTTGTTCACATCTTTAGACATTTAAAGTGGGCACAATTGAACAAAATTTGATTCATTTTCTGTGTGCAAACGATGTACAAGAAATGTAGTTCAATATCATGAATACAGAATTGAATAACAAGAAAATGGGAGTCTTAGATTATTAGTACCTAACTAAGGTGAATTATTGTAATTTTGACTGTGCGATGGCAGAAGACCACGAAGGAAAAGGTTTATACTTAAGTGAATAATGGCAATGTGTAAGGTACTTGGGCCTCTATACTCTTCAACATTTGTATCCGAAACAAGACAAACACAGATCAGCTCACCCAGCCCATCGCAGTACAGTGATTCAATTCTCTGACTTGAAATAAAGACTGGGGAGGCAGAGAGGGTTAGAGCGCCGCTCAGGCCAGCCATCCTCTTTAAGATTTTGCGTTTTCTCAGCCCTATCATACAAATGCCAGGATAGTATATTTAATAGAAGCGTTATCTACTAACTTACCAATCTCTATATCCGAGAAAGAGTGATCACGAAGGATTATTCGACGTATGAAGGGCTTAAATCGCAACTAATACATACTCTAACACATTATTTTTAATTAAAGTAAAAATACTGAGAGATAAAATAACTATGATTAGTATTTCTCAATACGGTGGTACAATATTTTTAATTTACTTCGGAAGGAGCATTTTTCAATTGTCTAACAAAACGATACAAAGTGTTACACAACTATGATATATACAATTAGGAAAGCGACGAATGTGAAATGGAGAGATGAAATAAAAAAATAAGTAGTATGTTCAATTAAGGTAATTCTTCCTTTTCTTTCTGTTTCTAGCAAGCAGCTACTTTCCTTCTTTTCAAGCTGATGATGTTCGATCGCTCCACTACATTGACTGCCATCAAATTCTCGCGAGTTCTCTCTGCTTTTCTAATCGTTATTAAAATTGTTTACGCTGTCTAAAGTTTCCATAAGATAAAATTAGTTGATCGTTACAAACCAACAAATTCTATATTTGTTCTTGTATTTGAGTTTTCATTTCACAATTTTGTTCCTTTTTTTGTCAGTCTGAGGACCCTCTTACAAGTCTTTCACGCTCCTCACGTTGGGAACCACTGAACTACGCAACAATGCTTACATGCGAACCAATCACATTAACATCTGTCACAGTAGTGAGGGATAGATATATGATTTCACTCAACCTCGTTTCTCGTCCGGTAGAAAAAACGATGTCATTTTATTTTTATACATTTTACATCACTCGCAAAACTTACCAAAACACGTGAGCTGATCCGATTGATCGTGCTTTGCTGAAGTACATTAGCTTGGCTTTTATCTTAACATTTTTCCTCTTGATAAGTTGTCTATACATTGTATTGCCAACTAGATCAATAAGCTATTACTATCATGCAAAAGAGATTCGTTTAACAAGACAATTTGAAACACATTTAGTTCTTTAATACGAGAGTTATCTTTGGTTGAAGACATTATTTGAGAAATAGAAATATTCTTTCAAGATATTTCTATTGCATTTTTGAATATTTAGTTACCATAAATCGTTCGTTTGAACATGAAGATATTGTTAGTTTATATTATAAAAGAAAGATACATTTTATGACTTCCAAATCATTCACAAGGATTTCAGGTTGAGACATTGAAGAAGCCCCTCCTTCCCTTAAGAAGGAACAAATAGGAATCCTACCCGAATATGACTCGTCGTATGTTTGTCACGTAACAACATTTCTTTCCTTCCAACATTTTGGCTCGATGCTGAGGGGAAAGAACGCGAAAAGAAATGGGAGAAGACAAATCCCTGTGGTACTCCTTTGCATGACACGGATGAAAAATTCAAGAGATAAATGCGCATAAAAATCTTTGTTCTAGAAAAGTTCCAGTAAAAAAAACGATGACAAAAAAAATTGCACTTTTATTTCACTACATTTTTTTCTTATAACTTAATTTTTTATGAGTGTAAACTTCAGATGTACGGTTTAAGTTCCACTAAAACTTGTTTATCGTTTTAAAAGTTATAATGCTTTTGATTTTATCAAGTGTAAAATAGAGGAAAATGTGAATTTTATTACAGTGTGATAATATTAGTAGTGAAATCTCAAGGTTAATAGGCCAAGAAATACATTAAAACCTAAGATTGATGATCTTGCTTTTAAGAAACAAGTTGACAATGTCAAAAAGTAATCTTTCATTGAAGTGCGTAGTTATAAATCCAGCTAATATGAAATTTATGTCAAGGTACACAGAAATTACTTCTTCTTTTTTTAATCTACCCTTCACGTACTTTAGAACACTTCGAACGATATTAGTAATGAAGAAACAAGCAAGCCCATGTAAACAAATGAATTTGTTTCAGATTATTCAGGCCAATGCAAACAACAAAAGTGAACAAACAACTCGTTCGATCAATCTCTTTAATTTTAGAGTCTGAATAATCGTAGTGTCTCTATATTGAAATAAGTTTATCCCAATTCTTTCAGATACCATTATGTGACCACAGTTGTTCAGATAGATTTCATGGTTGCGATTTTGTTTACGAACTGATGATCAGAGTTTGGTTTATGGAACTCGTACTTATATTAGTAAGCAAGCTGTACTAAGAAAGTTATTTTAGCAATATTTTTTTAATGTATATATATACATTTCCTTAATAAAATTGCAGAGTCTACTTTATGAAAATCACTTTAAAAACGAGACATTGAAAAATACTTAATTAATCTTAAACACTTATTGTTTGATTGGTGACATCTTTGGTAACACCACTTTCATAGAATTATCATAAAAGTGTCGTGAAGATTTTCAAGAATATCAACAATTTTTAGGCTTTTACAGATAAAATTACACGTAAAACTAAATCAGGTTAAACTGTAACTACACGGCGATTCTGTATGTTAATACAGGCCTATTTTTCGGAAAGATTTGAAGCAAAAGTTGAAAATAAATGCATATGCAGACTTGAATTATGTTGATCCTTGGATAGAAAATAGGTTAGTCTTCCATTGTGTTGGAGTTATTACTCAATTCTGAACATCATCCATGTGAAAAAAAAAAAATCAGTAATTAGTACCGGTTGGGGCATAAAACAGATAGTTCAAATTATAATTAAGTATGGTCGCTCCTGAACGGTAGAGACTTTACTAATGGTTTTGATATACATGTTGTTTACAATTGAGCAATAGTGTCCATAAACTGGAAACTGGCCCCACCTTTCATTTAAAATCTCCAAGGTGCCTCAACTTCAAACTTATTTCCTGTATGACACTGTGTTTCTCCCCGCTGGTTTTTCCGTGTGAGAGATGGGATCAGCGTATTCCACAGGTTTCGGCAGATGTTTTGCGGCCGGATGTCCTTCCTGACACCAACCCACACCAGTAGTCCGGGAATGGGCAACCTTACTATGAAATGGATCTCCCACCGGGAATCGAACCCGGAACCAAAGGCGAGCCCGGTAACCACATGGCTACGCTTGCTCCTAATATCGTCATTCAACTTTTAAGACATTCCGGTCATTTGTGATTGATAAAATTCTTAACGTAATTTGAGGTTCATAAAAATAAGCTTGAATATGAATCTAGTTATGTCTTTTAGGCTTCTCTGGCTCAGGTCAGATTAGGGTAAGGAAGTGAATGTGAAAAGTAGTAGGTTTAAGATAATATCCAAACATTCGCCTGGTAAAACTGAGGAAAATCCTTGAAAACTTGCCATGATAATCAGACGCTGGGTTCTAACCTACTGTCGACTCGCAGTCCGCGACGTTACATCTGGACCACGGAGACTGGGTTAGAATTAGCTATCGTAACTGTTAATTGACACAGAAAATAAAATTGCATCCCCTGAATTTCGTTGTCCTTTTTAAATGAATGTTCCAATGGATTAAAAAGTTACTTCACTTTCTAACTATCATTTTCATATTGTCTCCATAGACGCATTTCTTTTAAGCCAAAGATTTATCTTACATAGTTAAATCCTTCTTATAAACTTTTTATGTTCAATTTTTTGTTTTAACAATTTACGTGAAACTACAGTACGAGATTTAGGCATGGTAAGGACTTACAAAATTACCCTGTATAGTATAAACATCAACATTTATATATTTATTTAAATTGTATATCCAAGTCCTATTGTCTTTGAATTTGAAGCCCTTCTTTTGTCTAAGGGACGACTCCCCACGCGAAATTAACTTGTTTACGAGATGTCTATTTAAAAAAAACTTGTACATCTATAACAACGAAAGAGAAACATAGAAGCAACTTTCATCAAAAATTAAAAACAACAGCAACCAACTGGTTCAGTAGCTAACAAAATGTCATATGTTCTTCGCCCACAGAACTACCCACACATAAATGTGAACCAGTGACTGCTACATACAAGGGATTTAAATTAGAACCGTAGAACGGGTCGGTAATCTAATAACAACATATGTTTTTGACTGATAGAGAAAGGAAAATAAAAAACATTTTTAATAGGGAAAGCAGAAGAATCTTTACTCATTATCAAGAAAAAATGCCAGGTAACTATACATGAGCGTTCCGAAATGTTTGCTTTTTACAATATTATTCTAGTTGCTTTTCATTTCATGTTTTACGAACTAACTACGAAATCGCATGCACAATAGTCTAACTCGAATCTTTTCCTAAGTTCAATTATTTTGTTTGCGATAAGGTAATGCAGCCATCCTCCTGCTACTAACTGTAAGTTCTTTGAGCAGATTATGAACGCACGAGTGTTATCATTTTTAATATGTCTTGATTTCTAGTCTTTTCTTTATTATAAATTGGAAATTCCTGATTCTTATTTTCAAGAATGTAACTTTACTTCTTCGTTACTAATATTTTAACTTACCTTTGAATCATTCCAACTTGTTTTTCTCGTCAAGTTTAAACGTAATTTCTCAAACGAGATGCTGGGTGTGATATGTAAGAAGAAAATGCTTCATTGGACATAATAATAATTACTTCCAGAAGACTATTGAGGCAAATACTTTCAAAGCTTTTACATTGTACCATCTTTGGTAAATCCTGTTAACTTCAAGCTCCTTGACCACCTGCATATTTTTCAAAGACATCAGATTTGAATGGCTATCGTATAAGTTATTGGTTTACTTGCATATTTACCAGGGTGATTCACGTGTGCATGATTTTGTTTTCAAGCTTAAGTTGGAAGGGTGATACATACCCTGAGCTGTACAACACAGATCAGGTAGGACTCTAGTTCTCATAGAACACACGAAAAAGCATTTAATGTATCTGACAATCCGCTATCAGTAAAGGGGATGGTGTTGTTGAACAAACCTCAAGTGAGGGTGCATTTATGACATTTTTATTAAATGGCTTAATGATGTAGCGAGGGAAATTTCTGGCGTTAATGAGAACGGGGAAGTAAACTCTCACAGGACACACAAATAAAAACTTCTTTGATCTGGTGACACAGACATGGAAGAAAGATCGTGGTCTATACAGCCGTCGACCATCAATAGAAGAGCCTTGCTCAGTGCTGTTAAACACAAGGCGGCATGAACAATAATTGATGAAGCCGTTGGTGTTGTCAACAGAGGTTGAAATTTCATAGTCCATCATTGTTCACCACCTTCATGACCTGTGTTTTACGTCTGGATGGATTTATATAACATCATGCCACCTGACACAGAAATAGGCTCGAATTCGAGTCATCCTGTGTCTGCAGTTGGATAATCCACATAATATGTGAATTTGGTGGCAAACCTTCAATTGGAAAGAAAGTAAGAGTTCCTATGATACCCTGAAACAAGTGACCAATGATTTCAACCATGTCAGACATGATAAAAAGATCGCGTTTTGGCAAAAAGGTGGTTTTCTGCATTTGGCACAATTTGGATGGCCTAGTGTATAGGAAAACAGCGCCTGATAATGGGACCGTTGAACTTATGCTGTATGTAAATCAACAACAGAGGCTTCATACTGTTTTGCGCCAAAAATATAAGGCGCTGATAAACAGGAAGCTCTTTTCTCCAAATGGACATCATATCAAGCTATGCATACATAGTTGCCAGTCAACTAAAACACACAAAACTTTCAAGTATTCGAGTTGCTATTATATTGTTCTTATACTTCAGACGTTGCGTCTTTGGAAAAACTACGGTTCCTATCAATAGTGCATTTGCTCTGGGCCAAGCAATTAAGAAATAATAAAATCTTTAAAGACATACTTTTCTGAAACAATTTGTACTAATAATTTTGTTTATGCATGACTAAAAAGAGAAGCAAGGGACACGCTCTCATATACAGTCACTTTATAAATCCTTCAATTGGCGCGCTTTTCTTTTTAGTCATGCATAAACAAAATTATTTTTTCACATTTTAGTACAAATTATTATTTTAATTATTTCGGTGACATTTTCTCAAAGTAATGTTTCATGACCCAAATCCTAAAGTGTTCTGCAATAAGTCAAACTACACTTTGTTGCTGCTGAGTATTTATTTTAGGATAAAGAAGTTCATATTAAAAATAAATATTAAAATATGTTTTAAAACACATAAATACGAGTATATGGAAATACATGAAAGTAACAATAGAATATTGTATTGCCACCCGACTTACGCCCTGTGCAAATTTTCATCACTGTATGACGTCGGGAAATTAGTTAAATTAACATTCCAAGATTTGAGGACACCACGAATCATTGTGAACTAAAGAAAAGCGTGTACAAATATGGAGAAAGCAGTAGAACACCGGGTGGAAGACTGTTTAACTTTCTAACCGACGGATTTACACTTGTGTGAAATCGTGCAAGGCTTATATATTAGCTTTGGAAGAGGGGTAAATAGTTCATTTTGGATTTGAATTTATTTATGGACTTAAGGCATTGGTTCATACTTCGTTGAATTCTAAACCTCGGGGAAAATTAATGATAACCTTCAATATTCCGAGTGAATCTACAGAATTGCGAGTGAGTTTATAATTCACCTTTTCTTTCATTTTAAGAATAAATCTAGGGTTTCTTTCAACAGCGAGAGGAGTTGCAGCCAATTTAGATATGATAATGATTCATAACCACTTACAATAATCGAACTTCCTACACTCTTAAAAACTGACCGAAAATTTACGGTGAAATTACTGGCAATCGGGGACGCCAAGTTTTTACCGTAAAATTTACGGTAACCAACTGTACTTATATAACAAATTTATATAGAGGGTTGATTACGCTGCTTCTAGATTCAGGTATTTTCACTGGAAAATACGGCTACAGGGAAAAGCAGGAACAATTCTGGTATTATTACCGGAAATTTCAACTGAATTTTTATACCTAATACCTCAATATTAAGACCCGAGGTCTACAATCATGGCTATGTGTAACGTATGTGCTCAGTCTCAACTTTTGCATCCAAATCCTGGTACTTTGCACAGTTACGTGTATCGTGACAAATAATAAACTCACAACAATGCACTTAGTCCCCGTGGTCCATTGGTTACGATACTTGACTTTGGATAAGCACTGTTGAGGTGTCGAGGGTTCGTGTCTCGCTCATGCGTGGTTAATGTGTAAAGTAATCCAGGATTTTGCTCTTTCTAATGGTCAAAATGCAAATGGTGGGATGATGCTTTTAAAGAGACCTTGATCTATTCATGTTTCCTTTCGATTCCAGAAATCATATTCGTCAAGGGGCGTAATAACTCCGATGTAGGAAGGATTAAAATCAAAGCTGGCAGGTCACTCCGTATTAGAATAAGAATACCAAAAATAAGATGTTTGTATTGTATAAAGTACTAAAACAGAAAAATTATCTTTTTGACTAACGATTAAAGTGAAATATTTTATACCTCTCTTTTGGTTTTTGAACTTGAATGCGAATAACAAAAATACAACGGTGTTTCCTTTAAATACTTGTAGATTACGTAAAGCTTTTACGGTATTTTTAAATTACAAAAATGTAGTAAATTATTGGCATATGGTAAATATTTAGCCAGTTAAGTAGTTGTGTTAGACATTTGACAAAAAATAAATTAATTAAAGTGAAGCGAGCATAAGGAACGTGGCTCTGTTACGTAGCACATCTTGTATTTAGTTCCTCGTACACTGTAAAAATAGGAGACTCAACGTTCATACAAAAAATGGTGGCAGTTGAGCTGCATGAAGGGTGAGTACCTGAGATCAAACTAAGAAAAAGTTGTTAAAAACGGGTGCCGAATATCCAGTACTTTCGTATAAGATAAGATAAGATGAGATGAGATAAGATAAGATAAGATAAAATGAATTTTATAGGCGGTAACAGCACTATGACTTACGCCCTTCCCGATAGTACTTTCGGAGCTATAGGCTGACGAATCCGTGGGAAAATGAACTTCAGAGTTGATTATTTCGAATACAAAAAATCGGAGAGTAGGCGATTTAGAAATTATGAGAGGAAGTCACACCCGGGCTATGCTATCCAAAAATGCATATTTTAAAATCGTAGAATCAGGGCGCAAGGAATTCCCCAAAGGGAAAAGGAGATTCCCAAAATTTCTTCCAAGTAAAGTAGGGTCGAAAACTGCATAAATGAGACGACTTCTAGACAGGTAACAATAGTTCGTTTACCGCATGTCCATATCTCAAGTAGATCCCGTATGCGGAGCGATTTTTAAAAATCGCGCGTGGTTACTCCTGTCAGGAGTATGAGTAACCATGCGCTGAATGAACAGTTAGATTATTTAATGAACAGTTAATTCAATGAACAGTTAGATTATTTATCCCAAACGAGACAGTGTGTCCTTTCTCAGTAGAATTGCGGTTCTTATGTGAGTAACAGATGCAGTGTAAGGCAAAATGTGACACCGTTGGACGGGTGTGCAGTGCGCGGGTCACGGTGTTTCGATGAAGAATCCCGGCTGGGCCATGGAACCTTGCCAACATTTAGAACTGTGAAGCTTATTGAACCGAAAATCATTCATATTATTATTGACTAAAATGCACTGGAAATGAAACATTGAGGGCTGAATTCA